>CM053788.1:462985308-463212808 GCA_028749045.1 Cupressus sempervirens | reverse complement strand
TCTTTTTTAGCCATGGGGTTTTAGGTGCCTAGTCAAAACCTATTTTTGTGGCAGAGGAATACTATGTTATTTGTGTTGCCACCATGGTCACCTGGTTCTTTGGGGACCTGTTCCACCTATGGGCTATAGCATTGTTTAGGTCGGGCTACAGTGAAATATTTTTCGTTTTGTAAAAGGGTTTCAGGCTTCCTTCAAAACCTGTTTTCCTTAATCAAAACATGGTATTAACACATGGATGACGTAAGTCCAACTCGACTGGGAAATACACATCAAAATTAAAGGAATTATAACTCTACATTTAGTGACTAAGGGATATCTAAGATAGGTGAAGAGATAATTGTTATTGCAAATTATAGACCTTTTTTATGTTTTTTCTACATTTTATTGCACTCATAATTCTCTTGGAATGGACCACATTTTTTTATTAGAGAAAAAGTGGATTTAAAAGGTACCTAAAACCCTTTACGAAGTGTTTGCAAAAGGTATTCCATTAAGGCCCACTAGTCAAAATAAAGTAATGACCATGGCAAGGGCTTTTCCAACAGGCTCCCTCGACCTAAAGCCAACACTTAAACTAAACCAACATGCAACCAAAATGAAAAGAAATGGATCTCCTCCCAAACCACACACGACCAAAAGACAATCAAGATTTCCCTTTACCCCTCTTTAAGCACTAAGGGAGGGTCAAATTATTGAATGAAGATTTATTTATTAGTGCCCATTACTACATATATTATGAAGATATTGTTGACAAAAGTTTGCACCCTTGCCTAAAGTTTTTACCTAAAGGCAACCTTGTGTAACATGGAAACAATCTCAAAAGTGTGGGACTTTACAATTACAGATTGAGTCTCTGGAGAATGTCGACTTCCTTACTATCAAGATGCACCTAACTATTTGTTGAGATGCAAAGGGAGAAGGAATGCATGAAAGAAAACTACTTATTCTAATCTAGAGGGGGTGATGCACCAAATAGTATTGGTTGCAACTCTGTTCAAGGATGCACAACACATCAAAGAAAAGTCCAAATACACTAGTCTTGACTCTATTCTACTTTCCAAGAATTCACATGCGTGTTTAGAACTAATCAGGTGTTGAATGGAAAGACATTTTCACAATACAACAATCATAAACAATTTGGAGGCAACATACAAACTTCAAAAAGCAGAAAGGAACATTCAAAACAATGCAAAATACATGCACGAATGGTGAATGGGAAGAAGAGGTAAGGAAGGGAGCTATTTCGTTAATGGAAAGCAAGGAATACAGTTGCAGAGCCTAAGGCTACTGCAAGTAGACATGAAAGAACAAGAGGAACCTCTAAAACATATTTACAATTGCCTTTTATAGAGTTCAGGCATAACTCTGATATTATATTAAGTTCAAACTCGAACCACGTGGAGTTAGATAGCAAAAGAGCAATAACTACTGATCAAAAAAGATCATGATCAGATGCACCTCCACATACAGGAAATCTAATCTTTTACGTGCAAATTTGGCTTGAACAAACAAAATCAATGGCCATTACTCTGATTGGGTAGATGGATAAGCAAGGCGGTGATGGAGTGTCTTTTGCATTTACCAAGCATGGAGAACATCAATAGGTGGTTGCAACTGATCAAAGGATCTGATTGCCATCACCGTTTCATTGTTTTCGTGTTCACAGCTATGTCAGGTCGGATATGTCATTGAGTCAACTACATTCAACCATCAAAACTCACCATGTGGTCCAATATCCTTGAAGTATCCTACCATCTCATTCAGCCCTCTATCTTCTCGTTGACCTGTGGACTGCTCTATGTTTGTGGCTTCGCAACTGAAAATTCTCATTAACTGCATGGCCCTACAAAATCACGACCACGTCATCTTCTGTCTAATTGTTGCATCGCAACCTTTTACCATTTTATCCCCTTAACCACAGCGACCCTACGATCAACATGAAATAGCCTTCTCACACCATCACCATGGTTTGGGCTTAACTGCCTTCTAAACTTGCAATGGTGGAAATGCTTGTTTTGCCTTTGTAGCACCTTCGCAACTAAAAACTGAGGTTGACATTAAATGTCTACGACCCTATGATCGTTGAGAACTTAACTGCTTGTGTTGCCTTTAGCACGGTCGCGACTTAAAGCCTAACTACATCTTGGATACATGTGACCGTGCAAAGACAAACCTTTAACCATGATCGCCCCTTCACGATTGTATTTTGCTTCTTTAATCTAACCATTGTAATCATGCAAAACCATCAAACTAACCAAAATTGTGTTGTCGCAACTTAACTATTAACTTTGATGTTTAACCCTGCAAGTGAGCGATCAAAGCAATCCTTGCATTGCAATCTAAACTCTAGTAACTCTGATTCTCCTACAGTTGTGTGATCCATAACCCATTCGCAACATCACCACTTGATCTGCTAACCCACCTCTTAACTCTACGAACAAGTGATCAAAGCAATCGCTACATCATCACCCTAACCTCAGGTTAACCTTGATCCTCCGCAACTATCCAATAACAAATGAAACCTAACTGCTAGTGTTAGACTTCACATGGTCTCAACCTATTCCCACCTAAGCTTGAAGTTAACTGCGATGACACAACTGGTTGTGAATTTGACTGCATTGCACCGTCGCGGCTCCCCCAAAGGTTAAACCTTAATTGCCTGCGACCAAGCGAAAAAGGGATTTTTACGTCATCACGACTTAGAAAGCCTCCATCGACATAATTTTATAAGGCTTAGGGACGTATAAAAGAAAAAGATGTTGTTGTATCTCCATTAGCTTGCATGGCAATAAATGATAGTGTAATGGACATGGTTATGACTATGACCCTGAATATTCAAATTTTGTAAAGGGGGCAAAAATGGCTAACAAATATCAACGAGTATGTTCTTGGTTTTGACATCATAGTGATCGTTTTATAAAATGTCCAATTTGAGGAATTCTCACCAATTTGAATAATTTCATTGTTGACTTCTTATGTGGTGGCACCATTAGTTTATGTACTAATAAACATTCTACTCATAACACATGCATTTATCCTCCCCACCCCGCCTAGAATGGGTTAGACAATAGCAATTTATTTAATTCGAGCTACATTCATATAACTCATTCCCATAAGATGTCAACATATTGAGCATATTCATAATATGTCAAATAAATCCTAAATAAAATGAGCAATTCTTACTAGGAATATAAACAAGAACACGTACATAGAATACACAAAAACACTATTTTGTGTCTTACTTCAAGTCTTGTTGAATGAAAGGCTACAAAGCATATGGGGTTCAAGATTCAACCTATAAGCACATACCCCACAATATTAGATGGTTGGAAAAACTTATACATGCAAACTATTCAATCAAACAATATGACAAACAATACTAATTTATTCCTCATATCTACTATTAAAATCAATTTTGTTTTAAACATTAAAAAAAGTTGTAATTTTGATCTTAATACAATTAATTAATTTTCTAATTAAATCCAGATTCTTCAAATTTGTAGCAAGAACTCCACCAATTACATTGAAATAATGCACAATTCACTACACAGATGAGGACAATGAATAGTGTAATAATCAATTATTACAACATAACTCAGTAGGATTCAATACGAAACGTCATTAAAATTGAATTATGATATGCTCATAGTAGCAATAAAATGTAAAGATGTGAAAGGCTGCAAAACAAAGTTATAATTTTGATCATAATACAATTAATTAATTTTCTAATTAAATCCAGATTCTTCAAATTTGTAGCAAGAACTCCACCAATTACATTGAAATAATGCACCATTTACAACACAAATTAGGACATTGAATAGTGTAATAATCAATTATTACAACATAACTCAGTAGGATTCAATACGAAACATCATTAAAATTGAATAATGATATGCTCATAGCAGCAGTAAAATGGAAAGATGTGAAAGGCTGCCAATTTCAGTTTTCTTTCCTATGTTTTATAACGCCCGACAAACAAAGCACGAGATTTCAAAATCTTACAAATACATGTCTTTATCTATTAGTGGAAGATTTAATTAAATTCTCTTAAAAAAACTTTTACAGGAAACATACAACTAACTCTAAATAAATACATAAAAGTACTCGGTAACTAAGATTTGCAATCAAACTTGGCAAGCAAAATTAAATCATAACCATGAAATACACATGCGAGCTCTAAAACATTACTCGATATTAAGTTAAACGGAAATCAAAACGAAGGAATTTACGTACCCAGTTAGTAAGCACTCATGGTATGTATTAGCGATCCATCACATTATATAAACAAATAGATTTTAGGAGTTGCAACGAGATTATGTCCAAACTACGTCTAAAACAGAGAAACTTAAAATGGTGAGGAGCATGTGATTTCTTAACGCAGTTGAACCTTACACTTTTCAGAGCCTCAATCCAACATGAAACGCTCAGCATTAATCGACTAAGAGTGGAACAGAAATAAGACACCATCTATTCAGCTTGTAGATACAAGATATCAATGAGACTTCAAAACCAAGTAGAGCGAGCAAATAATAATAATAACAAATTTACCTTTCTTTCACACTCATGAGCCAAGGATAAACATGGTTTCATAAATTTGAAGATGCACTAAATAATTCCATCGCAAAAACACTGCAACTATTTGGATGGCCATTCTTGAGCAACAAACTTTCATTATGCAAATTAAATTGCTTTATGTAATCCTCAATTGTAAATGATAAATGTAACATACATTGTCTACTACTATGCATTTTTGTTGTAGGTTTGAAAATCAATTGTATTTAGTTGGTAGAGTACAGAACAACGCTCAACCTACAAAAATCATCACCCATGCAACAATCTAAGAAATTCTTTTAGACAAATCATACGAGAATACACTATTTGCAACTGAGTGTGATAAGGAATAGAATGTGACGTATTCAAACACTTCAAGTTTGATGCAAGCTCTAAAACATTCACTTTATAAAACAGAGAGTATGCAACCATGGTCTAGACTCTATACCGATTATAGCAAAGAGGTGCTGCAATAATTAAAGAAACAGAATTGAAAATTGAAACAGGCAAAACATCTTGAGTTTGCATACAAGGGCTGAATAATGCATTCCTACAAATTCATCGCAAGCATACCATACTCAAATCCTTAACTGCCTTAATTTCATATAAGTTACATATGAGAAGACGGTTATTCCACAAGGAAAACACCAAAGACACTAAAAAATTTCAGATATATAGCCACTGCCATCAACTGTAACAAAACCAAATGAATGAATTAAGATTATACAACATAATGAAGCAAGTGCAAATGGCATTTCTGAAACCAGACTTGACAGTATTTTATCAGAACATGAAAGTTGAATGTCAAACTGGTAAATAATGCAGAGTGCCCACGGGATTCTCATACTGTTAGTGTGTGAGAGAAAAATTCTCACTTGCAAGGACAAACTATTCATGAGAGGAAGGATCTATGTTCTCTGCCTCACTCGCCTTCCATTGGCATCACTGCCATCTAATCCTTCATATCGATACCTAGTAACCATGCCAGAATCTTTCTCAATTCTTGCAAGGCTTTCCAAAAGTTCAGATAGGACAGACGGGCAGCTCTCTTTTAAGTAATCAAATCCTTCAGTGTGCATGACAGCTACAACAAAAAGGTGAAAATACAAGAATGATAAAAATTAAAATTTGTCATGATCAAGTTCCAAAAACTCTTAATACAAACACAACAAAACTATAATAGTTTGAATTGATCTCCCCACCTTTTAGATGTGATGCTGCATATTTGAGACAAACTAATTTCAACTGGAAACACTGATGCTGCTCGGCTAGGGCCAAAGTAGTTGCAACAGTATCTATGGTTATGTCAGCACATAATTTTGCTTCCGACAGTAACCTGAGCCTATCCAAGCCATATCGATCTGCTGCAGCAAGTAAGTGCTGAGTCATTGATGTCAAAGCAATAGGGGAGGTTGATCCAATCAGTTCGTGCATGTCAGGCAGAACATCCCGATATATGAAATGGAGTATTGCCTACAGATCAGAATACAACCCAAAACCAAGTTATGAGTTCATAACCAAATAAAGTTCCAGTTGTATAAGGGAAACGCCAGTAAGGAAAAACTGAATTGATAGCTACCTTGAATACAGGAGCTTCCATATCTTCGACCTTTATCTCAGTTGTATTCAGATCCTTCATGGGGCCAAAGAGCTGAGCTTTGAAAACAGGTGAACGAGCAGCAAGCACCAACTTATGAGCCCGAAAATTTTCCCCATCTACTTCAAAAGTTACATCAGCACCCTTACCACTATCAAGAAATTCACCAAAGTCATCACCAAGGTTTGACTCTGTTACAGGGATCATGTAAATCTTTGGTCCCTCGGTGCGTGACCCAACAACCCCTACGGTACAGTTTATGGAAAGACAATCATCTTTAATATAATCTGATGTTTCAAGCACAGCTCTTCTGAAGAAACGTTTGTAGCCCCTGCAGAAACCATCAATAAGACAATTAATACCATATTTGACAATGAAAACAAACACCAAAACCATTAACTATATTTTATTTAACTGATTGGTTCTAATTTATCCTTCAGCTCTCTTTTGTCCTGATGATGGATCACAGAGTGTGATCTGAAACATCGATACAAAAACTCCAACACAATCACTTCCAGAAACTGTTACTACATGATGGATTGTGGAAAATTGATGTCTTTAATAACATATTTCCACAATCCATGATATTATATTCATGCTTCTGGGTATGATTGTGTGAGTTTTTTAGCATCGACATTTTTTAGCTCTCATCCTGATGATGGATCATTGAGTATGGTCCGAAATGTTGATGCTAAATCAACTCACACACAATCGTACCCAGAAGCATGAATATTATATTTTATTTATCTCCTCATCAATTTAAGAAATAAAAGAATACATCCATAACTAATGATACTGAGCAGGGAGGAAAACAATTAGAAAACCACACACAAAACAAACTAAATACTAAATGATAGTTCCGTTACAAGAGGAACCCATACACTTCAATTTTAGAGCTTTGTTCAAAATTATTTCCCATCACCCTCACATCATCTTCTCTTTGCATTTAAGTGACATGCTGAAATACACCAGCTTATGAAACAACAAGTATTTTATGGTATTCTTCACATTGTAGGGGAAATGTATACATGCATACTCAGATTGAAAGACACGGTTCACAATACTTAGAAATAATAATTAGATTTAAACACCATCTTCAAACGAAATCTCATCAATCCCATTCCCGTATACAACATAGCCAACTTCAGCTTAAACTTTAAGACTTACTCACACCAATTCAGACTTCTAAATCTGGTATTCCTACTTGAATGACCTCTGTTCCAGTTGTACCTTCAATAAATCAGGGCAGAGTTGATCAGCCTTACAACTGCCCGAATAGTATCCCAGATGACAATGTTGTCGAATAAGTTAAGGGCTTGTATTTCAAGGCAACACACGACTGATATTGAACAGATTGCCTCCTTTGTAGATCATGGTCCCTTCCTGATCTTTAGGCACCTAAGCTGCTTCATATTTCAGACTATGGCTATTACGAATGTCTGGTCTATATGTAGTGTAACTTCTTCCTTAAGTGCTGAAGCTATGATTTACTCTGTCAGAGAAGAAAGCAAAGAAATTGCTTTCCATTTCAACTACGACCTCTTCCCTGAATATATACCTGATTCCCTCTCCTCCTTTGGACTGCTACAGTAGCAATGTTCAAATATTACAAATGCAAATATTCATTTAGCTAGTTTTAATCTTTTCCAAATTTCCACCTATAATTTCTGTAAGTTTGAGCTTTGGCCTAAATGAGGATTACCATCAGATTAGATATCTTTTCTGACTACTCTATGCATCAATTCAACTATTTAAGAACAAGAATTAAGCGAGAAGTTTCATGTAGTTGACTTAGATTAACACTAAAAGCCTTGACAGGACTAACTTTAGTGGATCTAACTATTTGACTTCAGGTGCTACAATTTTATAATTGCTGGACATTATTCCCTAAAGTGAACTGGAACTTTCCAGTGCAACCTGGCACTAAACTGTACACTACCATTTACATTTTTTATGTTGAAGGAGGTTCACCTTCAACAAAACCCTGCCTATCATTCTAGGCTACTGCATAGTTAAAAGGATCCACTCTTTACAATTATTTTGATCTATCCACCAACAATATAAATACCATACAGAATTTTAATATTGAAACAGAAGAAATTTCACTAAATCTAAGAAACATTAGCATTATTGAGTGACATACAAAAGTTCAAGCTAAAGATCAGTAAAATGTCACACTCTATAATGGAAGGTTCCAATACCAGACCATGTACCAACTAGCAAGTTCCTTATTGCATTGGCATAATGTGTTCATGTGAATCTCTATCAAACAATTGAATATAGCCCCATCTAACTCATTTCTTTTTTAAATCAATCATTTGTTTCTAAATTCATCCTATCAAAGATTATGAACAAGTCCGATATTACCAGTTTCAAATTGAACACTCACTACAACTAATTTCCAACTTATAAATTGTTATCATAAGTACACATTCAAATTACAAATGTCAAAACTAGATAGTTTTACAAAAAGCCAACATGCAATTGCAGTTTTGATTTGAAGTGAAGAAAGCATGCCCTTGAATTGATAGTTCTACAATAACTCCATTATAGATCAATCACGTGTATCATTCTCTTGCTCATCCTTGTCCTTGAGAGCACATAATGATTACCCAATCTCAATAAGAGTTAATAGGAAAGGGATATATCTCATATTTTAAGAGTTAATCTTTTTAATCCATAAAATTTAATGGCACATAATGCATCATTAATCCTGTCAATGGAAACAACTAATTCCATTGTTTTAAGTCAATAACTCATTTCATTGCTTGACAGGAGCAAAGTCACAAAAGATGAAGCAAAACAATATTTTGTAAATAAAAATCTACAAAACAAGGGAAGGTTTAAATATATGAACACTAACACGATTTCAAAGTTTAAAGTTATCTGTGTATATTGACAAGTTGGTTGACTGGGGAGTTTAATAGCTCTAAACTCTAAAGCTAATGTTAATGCTTGCAAGTATGAAGCAAATTACTCCATAGCATAGAAACCATCTGAAAAAAATTAACTTGTCCAATTCTGCAACTGTGCTGAAGATGCAACACTCTTTAAGATCAAGAAATTTGTAAGAGAATGCTTAACCATGTCCTTACTTCATTCCTATCCAATAAGATGTCGGAGTTCCTTGTATTATCTTATACAATAGTTATAAGGTTCAAAAAAATCAATTCATTCGGATACCAAAGGGAATCAGAAATCCAGCTCAAATTGGACAAATCCACTTGGTCTAAATTCCAGACCTGACTGGAATTCAACCAGATCCAGCTGGATCTGATAACAGTGCTTCATGATAAAAGATGATTTGAATTGGTTCTCCCTACATGCCAAGGATAGTTGTTGGTGTGACATCAGTAGAGTCTAGATATTTCAATTTATGCCGGTCAACTGTCCTATGGATACCTCAAGCAATTTCAAACAGTACCCCAAATTCAGAACCTCAACTGATTGTCTTACCTTAGGGTGATCTTCTGAGTTAGAATTTTGTGAGAAGTTATGGGCCCTACCAGAAGGAAAAAACCGAAACCAATAAGGTACCTTATTGAACAAAAATGACACTGAGCAAGAGAGGCAACAGGTATCTACCACACACTAACCAAAAACAGTGACTTGATAAAAAAAATTTAATGAGTCTCCATTAACTACCCCAGGACAGATAGAACATATCAAACCACTATAACAATTATTTAGTATCATTTACAAAAAATAAAAGTTAAACAATGAGATAAAAAGAGTAAAAGATAGGAGGTAACCAATAAAAAGTGTTCAACGAGGGCAACAGGGCTCCAATGATGGTGATAATATATGTAAAAGGTCTGCAAATAATCACAGCATTTTAAAATTTAGAACTGTCTCAAACATACTAAGGCCAAATTTTGTACAGTATAACATACTACAAGTGGCTTAATGCTTATGAGAAACCAAGAAGCATCAATGTATTATCTCACAATGACAAATCCAGCAGATTTAAAATTCAAAAACTCAGAAGCAGTATCAGCACTGATTAAGTTGCCACAAATATGCTGATGGTGAAGCAACACATGAGGCTGTGGTTGAAGTTATGTTGCAAAAAAATGGGTCATGTTACATTATGTTTTATAAGTTAGCATGATGAGAAGTGAAAGCTGTTTACTTTATCTTAGGTGAGCAATGTCGAGCACTAAATTTTTCTGCATAAGAAATGATTGCATCCACAGTTTGCTCAAATTCCCTCAAGTGGTAATCAAAACAGAATGTGAGTGCTACATGGAGTTAATGGTTTCAGTCCGGATATAGCTTCAGTGTTCAGTAATTTTTGCAGCAAGGGGTAGTCAAAACATGGCATTTTATCAAAGAACGTGCAACTTATGAAGATATACAGCCAGTATGACGACTAATGGTCTGATTTGAACTATTTGAATAGGCAAGATTACACAAAACAGGAACTTTCTTAATAAGGATCCACGAAAAAAGGGTCAACTTGGAGAAATTTCAGCAGGCAGATGTCGAGAAGTGTTAAGTTCGCTGATTACTTCTGCTTTCAGTCTTCAATTGGTTTCTCTTTGTTCTTGCTTGGTTGCTCTTCCCCGGCCACCATTTGGTGTTCCCGCTATTGGCTGTCTCTTGGTTGTATGTTTTTAAGTCCCCTAGATCCTCTTCGTGATCTCTTGTTGATCACTAATAAAATTATCTTACTTTATCTTATCTTAGTCCCTGATGTAAAGTTTCTGCAAATTCTGTTATAAAAATCAGACTTTTATAATATCCTTTGACTGCTGTAGATAATCTTCTTTATTTCTGAATGTAGGAGTTTATCAGAATGTTGAATGCTGTTCTGAATTTAATTGTCTCTGCAATAAATTCGTATGAGGCAGTATTGCTTGAAGGAGCAGACTTGTGATTATTGTGTGTCCTCAAACTACAATAATACCTACCATTTATATCTATTACAATAATAGATAAAGTTGTCTATTATTAGTTAATGGTTATCTTGTAAATATCTTAAGCTTTAGTTTGCTTTCGTTTTTTGCTTTCTCTAAAATAGAATGTTTCTATTCTTTATGGTCATTCTTTTGTATAAATTGACCTCTCGGTCTCTGTTAATAACAAGCAAGTATTAACCAATTACTTCCATAATATGGTATTAGAGCAGGGTTGAATTTTTTTTTTGAAAATAATAATTTCTTATTGAAATTATCTTAATCTTATTTTTGAGATTATTCAGGCTAGGGTTTGGAATGCAAGAAAAAACCCTGCAACTCGGGATTTTGGCAAACGAAAAAACGCGACTGAAGTTCGCATCCACAGCTAGCGCGCATCTCAGATCCTCTGCTCACGATTTCTAGTCGTTTTTAGTCACGACTAGATGCTTGTTTATATTGGAGAGTGCTCAGTTTTTGCTGGAGATTTGTCCTCTTTCCCACGCGTGCCTTATTCAGCGTTGTTTTTTCTCAGTTCTTGGACGCTGTTTTTTCAAACTTGCATGCCCTAAATCAATGCAGTTTTCTCCAAAACAGGTGCCATTTCTGCATACTCCAGCCATAGCCGATTCTCTCTATTTCAAAACCGACAGTTTTTGCCTCCAAATCGACCATTTTTTCCAGAAAATCAACATTTTTTTTCAGAAAATTCGACTCACCAATCCGACAACATATTTTGCTCAAAACCCTAATTTTTGGAGTTGAAAAAAAAATTTGATTGTAGATTCTTGGTGGATTTTTCAAGAGCTCAACTAGGTTGTCATCCGTTTTTTCTGAGTGCCTCATTTTCGTGCCTCAATTTTCGAACCAGCGGATCCAAAAAACGACAGCAGATTCCTTTTCGGTTTTTTGAGCTCTCTTCTAGGTCACTCTCTAATTCTTCTAGGTCTTTCGTATTTTTGCCTCAAAGAACGTGCCTTCACAAATGTTTACAATTTTTCATTGAAAAACGTGTCATGGCATCTCTGACAAATATTCTGCTCGAGCATAATTCCAAATTCAATGGTCACAATTATGGAACCTGGAAGCAGCGCATCATCGCAATCTTTGTATATCAAAACACCGATCAACTTGTTTTGGGTGTTACGAAGCGTTCGACTTCTCCAGGTCCTGATCAAGATACATGGGATTCGAATAATTGAGAGGTAGTGATGCTTCTCAAATTATCTGTAGCTGATGATCAGCTTTCTCAAATTCCATCTGGCAAAATAGCTGCCGAAATCTGGACACATCTAAAAGGTCTTCATGAGACTTCCGACAAGAGCAGAGCATTCTTTCTGAAAAACACTCTATTTTCTATTGTCATGGATGAGCGCACCACGCTCCAAGCACACCTGAATTGGATTCAGGAAATCCGTAATCAGCTACTTACCATTGATCGCAAGATGGAGGAAGAGGATATTGTGGTAATCACTCTTCGGAGTTTACCAAAATCCTATGAGCATTTTATCGAGACTCTCAACATCACATCCACTAGTGTTGATCTGAAGTTCACTGATCTCTGCACCCTGCTGCTTCAGCAAGATTGGTGGAAACAACAGTTCGGTAGCAACTCCAATTCCACCTCCACTGAGCAAGCCTTTGCTGCAAAATCCTTTCAGAAGGATAAGGGCAAGTTTCAACGACCATCTCAGCAGAAGTCTTCTGCTCCAGCATCCGATGGTACCAGAAAGAAGAACATTCAATGCAACTACTGCCACAAGTATGGTCACATGAAGGTTGAATGTCAAAAACGCTTAGCTGCCCAGTCTAAGCAACCAGGTTCACAACCCAAAGCGAACAGTGCAGACCACAATGAGGAAGTGGAATCTGCCTTTTACGCCTTCATGGCTAAAAGACCTGCAGATCATGTGAAGTCGTTTTCCTGGTACATTGATTCAAATGCCTATCAACATTTCACTCACCGCAGAGACTGGTTTACTAACTACCAGCCTTATTCAGATTCTATTATTTTTGGTGGCGGAGAAGAGTACACGATTGTCAGTGAAGGCAACATTCAGATTCAATTTGTTGGGAGGAATCTCATATTCCTTGATGTGTACTACGTTCCAAGGATGGAACTCAATCTACTCTCACTTAGTGAGTTGCTGCGACATTCTCCACACTTGGCAGTCACCTTTAGTTCACATCAGTGCACCATTACTGATCGGGCGACTAAGTCTACTGTTGCAGTGGGTCTTGAGGATCATGGTCTTTTTAGACTTACTGATTCTGGCAATTCTCAGGACTTAGCTATGGCTGCTCGCCGATCTTCTATCAGCACACTTTGGCATCAGTGATATGGGCACTTAAATGTGCATTATCTCTCACAGCTTGCTCGGGATGAGCTTGTTCTTGGTTTGGCAGAGATTCAGACTCAACACCTTCGAGTTTGTGACGCATGTCAAGTTGGGAAGCAACATCACACACCTTTCCCCAGTGGCGATCCTTGGCGAGCTTCTCAGGTACTTCAACTTGTTCATGCCAATATCTACGGCCCGATGGCCACTCCTTCTATTCTTGGGTCCAGGTATTTTTTGTTGTTTGTAGATGATTTCAGTAGAAAAATGTCGGTTTATTTCCTTAAAAAGAAATCAGATGCATTTACTGTATTTTAGAAGTTTAAGCCCTTAGTTGAAAATGAGTTTAGGAAATCTATTATTATTCTTAAATCAGAAAATGGGGGGGGGGATTTTGTTCAAATGCTTTTTCCAGCTTCTATGATACACATGGCATCCAACGCCAATTCACCACACCCCACATGCCACAACAGAAAAGTGTACTTGAACGTCGAAACAAGACAATCACAAAGATGGCTCATTCCATGCTCGAACACAGACATGTTTCAAAGCAGTTTTGGGCAGAAGCAGTTAACACTGCAGTTTATCTGTTGAACCGGTCACCCACAGTGGCGGTCAAAGGTAAAACTTCGAAAGAGGCCTAGTTAAGTCGTAAGCCCAGAATCAGTCACCTGAAGGTTTTTGGCTCTCTTGTTTTTGTTTGGATCCCTGATGCTTCACGCACCAAGTTGGATGCCAAGAGTCAGAAACTGATGCTTGTTGGATATAGCAATCTTCACAAAGCCTACCGCCTGATTGATGTTGAGACATCTTGTCTCATATACAGTCGTGATATAATCTTTGATGAGCAGCAAGGACCATTCATGCCTGTTTCTCCTGTTCCTAATCCAGCAAACCAGCCTATGCAAGCTCATGATTTGAGAGTTCGGCTTCCATTGGGTCCACCTGATGGGAGGGCTCCAATAGCTCCTGCAGCTCCAGCTATTCCAGTGATACCTGTACAAACTCCTCCGACTTCTCCTGCAGGATCACCTTGCTTTGTAGATGTTTCACCTGAGTTTGATCCAGCTTCTTCTGATGAGGATCCTGCTGATCAAGCATCTCCTAGTACTGTTGTTGGTCCTTCTTCTGTGCGGCCTAAGTGGTGGGCTAAGACACTTGCTGATCTTCATGATGATGAGCTCATTGATGGGAGAACTACACGAAAAAAGAGCAGAACTACAGATTCTATTAACTTTGCTCTTATGGCCAACATTCACAGTGTGTTTGAACCTCAAACATATTCTGAGGCTAAAGGAATTCCAGAGTAGGAACAGGCCATGACATCTGAACATCAGAGCTTGTTGAAGAACAACACTTGGGTCCTTTCTGATCTTCCACCAAGGAAGAAACCCACTGGTTGAAAATGGGTCTACAAACTCAAATACAAATCAGATGGTACTTTGGATAAGTACAAAGCTCGTTTAGTGGCGAAGGGCTTTTCTCAAAGATAGGGCATTGATTATGACGAGACCTTTGCTCCTACTACAAAGATGAGCACCATCAGATTAGTCCTAGCCATGGCAACACAGTTTGGCTGGAAGGTCCATCAGATGGACGTAAAGAGTGCTTTCCTGAATGGTGATCTCCATGAAGAGGTCTACATGACACAACCTCCTGGTTTCAAGGTTGTTGGTAAAGACCATCAGGTTCTCAAATTGGTAAAAGCTCTTTATGGTTTGAAGCAAGCCCCTCAGGAATGGTACATCAAGATTGATAAGTACCTTCGTGATCAAGGCTTCAAGAGGAGTTTTTCAAACTCAAATCTGTACATCAAAACTACTGACAGTGACATCATCCTTTTGGTTATCTATGTGAATGATTTGATCATCACTAGCAATTCAGCATCTTTGATTCAGGGAATCAAACAGAACTTATGCCAGTCTTTTAATATGACTGACCTTGGACTCATGCATTATTGCTTAGGTGTTGAAGTTTGGCAACAGTCTTCTGGTATATTCCTCTCTCAGTCCAACTATGTCAGGGCCCTGTTAGACAAATTTTGAATGCAGGATTGCAAGCTTGCATCTACATCTATGGAGAAAGGTCTCAAGTTATCAACAAAGTCTGATTCTCCTTCCGTTGATGATACTACATACAAGCAACTAGTAGGCAGCCTCATCTACCTTTCTACTACTAGGCCTGACATCAGCTTCGCCGTCAGCTATATTTCACACTTTATGACAGCTCCTAAGGTTTATCATTGGATGGCAGCAAAGCGTGTGCTTCATTGTGTAAAGGGCACTTCAGATTATGGACTTTTGTACTCTTGAAGTTCTAATCCTAAAATCAGTGGGTTCACAAATTCAGATTGGGCAGGCTCTGTTGATGATAAAAAGTCAACATCTGGATATGTGTTCAGTTTGGGATCTGGTGCAGTCACATGGACCAGCAAGAAGCAACAGGCAGTTTCTCTCTCTTCTACAGAGGCTGAATACAAAGGGACTGTGAAGGTAGGATATGAAGTTGTTTGGCTTCGTCGAATGCTTGGGAATAAGCAGATGCCACCAACAGGACTGACTAATCTATCTATTGATAACGAAGGCGTTATCAAGTTAGCACGAAATCCAATCTTCCATGAACGAACCAAGCATGTGGATGTTCATTGTCATTACATACGACAGCTGGTTGAAGACGGGACTATAGATCTGCAGTATGTTCCTACCTCAAATCAGACTGCAGGCATTCTCACCAAACTTGTTGGTCCTGATAAGTTTGTCAAATTCAGAGGACAACTTGGTGTGTTAGATAGATTAACCATTAAGGGAGGGTATTACAATAATAGATAAAGTCGTCTATTATTAGTTAATGGTTATCTTGTAAATATCTTAAGTTTTAGTTTGCTTTCGTTTTTTGCTTTCTCTAGAATACAATGTTTTTATTCTTTACGGTCATTCTTTTGTATAAATTGACCTCTCGGTCTCTGTTAATAACAAGCAAGTATTTACCAATTACTTCCATAATAATATCAAAACCAAAGGGCATGTCCCTTAAAGGGACATGACCTTCCCTAGGTCGGTCCAAACACCATTTGAAGAAATCAGCGCCTCAAGGAAATAATTAAATGCTTAACTAACATAACAAATTGTTATAGTTACTACAAGATGTAATTTCTTCCAAAGATCACCTCCTATCTCATTGCCAAGTCTAGTGCATATAAAGGCTAACATATGATATAATGGGAGAAGACTAAGGTGCGATCTGCACTTCTCAAACCAGTATGACTATCAGTTTAATATTTAACACTCCCTCTTAACTAAATAATCATATTGAGAGAACATATCTAGCATCATCAATTACAATGAATAAGCATAAATTGATACTCTATATCTATCTGAGTCTTCTGAGAAAAATGGTATCATGTAACATATGATACTAAGTCATATAACCATCTTGTGATATGACTTATCACTTTTTACTAGTGATATCAATATTTCATGTAATGCAAAACACAGAATAAAATCTGAAGAATAATTAACTTCTTCATTTATCCAGGTTGTGATTCATAGGGACTAGCAATCCTATATCACAACTTGATCTTGAGTTAATATCTACCAGAACACAGGTTAAAGTTTGAAGAATAAATTCTTCCTTAATCCAAGTTGTGATTCATAGACATAGAAATGCTTATGTCACAACTGATCTTGAACTCACTTAGATCTAATAGTAGTTTAATATTGTTCAATACAATATCTAAGGGATAGTCATCTCTCATAATGTCTTTAATACAAGTATACATTACCTCAGAGATCGTCACCTCTTAAATAATGAATACAAATGGTGGAGCCCATAAGTCAATAGCCTGACAAATTAAATTATTTTATTAATAATTTAAAGAATAAAAATGAATTACAATTCAACCATACTAAGTCTTTTCCTGAAGTGATCTATCTTCACTCTAGATAGAGGTTTGGTGATAATGTTTGTTGTCTGATTTGCAATGCAAATGTATTCTAATTTTACAGTATTCATGTCTACCATATCTCTTACATAATGGTAAAGAATTTCGATATGCTTGGACCTGTCATGAAAAACTGGATTCACCGAAAGCTTGATGGAACTTTGATTATCACAATGAATAATCGTAGGATTCATGGCTTGCCCAAATAATCCCACAAGTAACTTTCTAAGCCAAACTGCTTCTCGAGAGGCCATCGTTGTTGCAATGTATTCAGCTTCTTTGGAACTTTGTGCTACTGAAGACTACTTTCTACATATCCAAGATATCATTGTTGATCCTAAAATGAAACATCCTGAAATACTTTTTTTGTCTTTAACGCTTCCACCCCAATCTAAGTCAGTGAATCCATGTAAATCTAAATCAACTCTCTCATAGTTGAGCCCAAGATTAAGAGTGCCTTGTATGTCACAATGTGCTCCACTGCAACTAGGTGAATCTCCTTTGGCTAACATATAAACTGACTTAAGGCATTAACAACGTAGCAAATATCAGGTCTCATATTTACCAAATACATAAGGGACCCAATCATCTATCTATAGAGAGTAGAATCTATGGAAGGTGATTATGTTGCTGCTTCTTTAAGTTTATGTAGATTAGTCTCCATTGGAGAAGACATCGACTTGCAATTCCACATTCCAAATCTCTTCAAAATATTGGATGTATATTTCCCTTGATTAAGTATAATGTTGTCAAAATTTTGTCGTACTTCCAGTCCTACAAAGTAATGAAGGAGTCCCAAGTCTTTCATCTCGAATTCTCTAATTAGATCTTTCTTGCATTGTTGTATGAGATGATCATCACCTGTTATTAGTAAATCATCAACTTACAGTAGCAGAATTACCATATCATCTTTATCCCTTTTATAATATAAATTTGGATCGGCTTCATTTTTGGAAAATCCTAAACCAGTGAGATACTTATCAATTCTTTCATACCAAGCCCTTGGAGTCTGCTTAAGCCCATAGAGAGTTTTCTTAAGCCTACAAACAAATACATTAGAATCAAGAGTTTCAAATCCTTTAGGTTGCTCCAAATATACTTCTTTTGTAATCTTTCCATTTAGGAATGTTGTTTTTACATCCATCCGATGTACTTTCCATCACTTTGGTCCTGCAATGGCTAGGACAGCTCTTACAAAGGTATATCTAGCATCGAGAGCAAAAGTTTGTTCATAATCAATCCCTTCTTTTTGAGAAAATCCTCTGGCTACAAATCTAGCGTTGTATTTCTCAATGCTACCGTCAACAGCATGCTTTATTTTAAATATCCACTTGGAAGAAACAACAGATTTTTCTTTAGCTCTTGGAACAATTTCCCAAACATCATTCTTCATAATAGATTGGTATTCTTCTGTCATAGCTTCTTTCCAAGCTATATGTTTAATAGCATCTAAAGGATTGGTTGGTTTTGTTTTGGACAAATCATTCATGTTTGTTGTATAACTAGAAAATCTTTTGGGTCTTTTGCTTTCTCTAGCTGTTCCAAAAGTTGCAGCAAAGTCTTGTGCTTCCTCAATTGTTTTAATGGCCCAAAGAGGTCTTTTCTTAGAATTTTGAGTTTCTCCAAGATTAAGATTTTGAATTTTATTTTCAATTTCTTCCATGTTCTCCCTCTGAGACTCGGACTCAATATTTCTTTTAGAACTAGGTAAAGGAGAGGGTTCTTCAAAACTTAGGGCTCTTTTGAATGCTAGATCTTCTTCAAAAATTACATCCCTACTAAGTTCAATACTTTTCTGTCCAAGTATGAAAATCCTATATGCTTTAGATATTTCACTGTACCCTACAAAAATACCTTTCCTCCCGTAGGATTCTAACTTAGTTCTCTTTTCTTTTGGAACATGGATATATAGAGGGCACCCAAAAATCCTAAAATGACTTATATTTAGTTTAACCTTAGTTAAAACTTTTTCAAGAGTTTTATCTCTAAAGTAGGAGTGAGGTCTTTTGTTTTGAATATAGACAGCAGTACAAGAGGCTTTTGCCCAAAAATAATATTCTAGATTTCGATCAAATATCATAGCTCTAGCAACTTCTATAATTGTTCTATTTTTTCTTTCAGCCACCTTGTTTTGTTCTAGATTATAAGGAACAGTATACTCTCACTTAATTCATATTTCTTTACAAAACTTTTTTAAACAAATCTGAGGTATATTCCCCTCCATTATCAGTTTTAAGAGTTTTAATTTTATGTCCTGATAAGTTTCCAATTAATGTTTTGAATTCTTTAAATCTCTTTAGGATTTCTTTTGATTCTTTGCACTTTAAGAAATAAATCCATGTTTCCCAAGAGAAGTCATGTATGAACAAAATATAGTACCAGAATCTTCCAAGAGAAGGAACAAACATAGGTCCATATAAATCTGAATGAATTAATTCCTAAACATTGTTGGTTTTTCTAGTGCTATCATGAAATGGACTTTTGGCGTTCTTACCCAGCGCACACCCTTTGCATATGCTTGAGCGGTCTTTATTTAGTTTAGGTAAACCAATAACCATCTTCTCCATAGTTGATCAGGTTTTGAAATTTAGATGTCCTAACCTTCTGTGTCATACTTCATTTATGTGTCATATTTCATTTATGTCTGAAATTAAAGCTTGAATAGGTCGACTAGGTTCTGAATTTAATTCATAGAAATACCAATTTCTCTTACCAATCAACTTCAATTTCTTAATTAAGGAGTTCTTAGCCCAGGTTATTACTTTACCATTAATGAATGCAACATTATGTCCATCATCTTCAAGTGTTGTAACCGAGATTAGATTTCTTTTTATTCCTATTACATAGAATACTCCTTTGAGAAGAAGAAAATTTCTTGATTTTAGTTCCAAGGTGCAATTTTCAATTCCTTCGACGGTAAAATATCACCGATGGTGACTTCACCATTAACCTTTTCGCCATTAAATGATCCACTATCAATTACCCATGCTTTACTTGAGACTTCATTTGATAGTAACGAATACAATACATGATTCTTTGGATCATAGTTATCTTTGTATTGTAACGAATACAATACACGATTCTTTGTACAGTTCACTTGTTGTTTAGAGTTCTCAAGGCAATTAGATCTAGTGTCCAAACTTTCATATTTGAAGCACTTTATTTTGGATAGATGTTTCTTATAGATTTGTCATTCTTTTGATTACCCCTTTTTTCTTCTTGAAATGTTTCTTCTTGCCTTTATAGGAGTTTGTATTTAGAAGATGAAGTTTTTCATCTTTCGTTTTCAATTTCCCTCATTTCTTTAGTTTTTTGGATTCTTCTTGAAGACAATCTCCCTCAAGTCTATTGAAGTCAAGAAGTTTATCTCTGGCACTTACTCCTTGAGCAAAAGTTTCCCATGAATTTGGTAATCCGTCTATAGCCATTAGTGTTAGTTCTGTGTCACTAATGATGGTTCCTATAATTGCAAGTTCATCTCTTAGGCTGGCAACTCTTAGGAAGTAAGAATTCATCAATTCTCCCTTCTTTATTTGTATGTGATTTAGTTTTCTTTTTAGTGCTAGAACTCTGGTTGCATTGTTAACCTCATATACATTTAGTAGTGCATTCATCATAGCAAATGTTGTCTGATGCTTTGTTAGCATAGGTGTGATATCATTTTTTAGTCTATCTAATATGATCTGAATGGCTTTCCTATTTCCTTTACTCCAAATAGATTTATGAGGTTCAACTGGAGGTTGTTTGGATGTTGAATCAACAAATTGTTTTACATCATTTTCTTCAAGAATCATCATGATTTTGAATTTTCAGGGATCGAAGTGCTCTTTCCCATCAATCATGTCCTCGAGTTCGATTGTGTATGCCATTGAAGATAAGAGAATGATGCTAGATATATAAAAGCTCTGATTACTTAATTTGCAAAGCCTAGGTTCGACTACTAAAGCTTTGATACCATGTAAAGTTTCTGCAAATTCTGTCATAAAAATCAAACTTTTATAATATCCTTTGATTGACTGCTGTAGAGAATCTTCTTTATTTCTGAATGTAGGCGGAGTTTATCAGAATGTTGAATGTTGTTCTGAATTTAATTGTCTTTGCAATAAATTTGTATGAGGCAGTATTGCTTGAAGGAGCAGACTTGTGATTATTGTGTCCTCAAACTACAATAATATCTACCATTTATATCAAGACCAAAGGGCATGTCCCTTAAAAGGACATGACCTTCCTTAGGTCGGCCCAAACACCATTTGAAGAAATCGGCGCCTCAAGGAAATTATTAAATTCTTAACTAACATAACAAATTGTTATGGTTAGTACAAGATGTAGTTTCTTCCAAGGATCGCCACCTATCTCATTGCCAAGTCTAGTGCATATCAAGGCTAACATATGATATAATGGGAGAAGACCAAGGTGCAGTTTGCACTTCTCAAATCAATATGACTATCATGTTAATATTTAACACCTTAGACCGCTTGCCTTGTGCACATCATTAAAATTCATTCAGTAACTACATTAAGAAATTACAAATGTCTATTACAGTTGTACCATATCAACCGGAACCTGATCTAACCTTGAAGTTAGCCAGTCAACACACATTTTCCTCCCCTTTTTTTGTTTAGAGCATGGTCACTAATTCCATTTTTTCAAGTAAATCAAGTCTGATACCCATGCGGATAGAATTCTACCATACATTAGAATATAGAATGCTGATAGTGCACCTATAACTAATTCAAATATCAATAGGAGATATTTTCCACAGTGAGTAAAATTATGATAATGCTATCAGAACAACTGTGTAATTTTCGAGTCAACTCATTGACCATTGTTTCATGAGTAGTGGCTCACAAGAAATCCATCTCTCATGAGAATGAATGGAACACTCAGCACACATTGCATCTAGGTGATACAGAGGTGAACTACTAGGATAGGTGACCTCTTGGGAATGTCCAGTGCTTCGCCTCTACTTAGATACAATGAATGCTAAGTGTTCCATTCATTCTCATGAGAGATGGGTTCTTGTGAAGTACTACTACTCATGAAACATGGGCCAATGAGTTTGACTCGAAAACTACGCAATTAAAGTGTGATAGCAAAATCAAAGTTCAAATATCTTAAACATGTATTTCTGTTAAACACCAAAAAGTTTCCACCTTTAAGGAGACAGTTTAAGAAGAGGTTTCAAAATTAACTAGTCTACTCATAAAGTAGCAAGCTTTTGGAAAAAATAAAATTCAGAGTTTTCCAGAAGCTTGCCACGCTTTCTCATAAGATTGAAGAAACCTCATACTCATTATATTCATTCTGTTTTTGTTTCGCTGGCCATAATTTACAATATAATTAGCAACTATTCTTACCTTATAAATTTGCATGACATCAGCAAATGCAATTATGTTTTGTTTGATTTTTAGCAAGTAATTTAAAACACTATTTAAAATTAGTTTCTTGTGTTGGGTAGAGCAACAGTTTTGAGGGTTATTATTGGTGTTATTTTTCTTCAATGTACAAATAAAGTAACAATGATTTCTTTCCTACATTATGATTCCAATGAAAACCAAATAAAAAAACATGAGTTCTCAGCACCTCAACTCAAATAAATGCTATCCATCTCACAAAGTGACATGTAAAGACCCTCCTCAAATCTGCTCTCAAAAATGGTGATAAAAGCTCAAGGAATTTCATCAAACAATTCACATGCAAGGGATGTACGACTGATATAGTATTTCAGCTGGCTTTAAATGACTCTTTCTTCAATTTGCATCAATGAGAATCTTGTGCTAGAAGACTCCAAATGGACTACACAATGATCTAACATGAGTGTGCTATTAATTTTGACAATACTCAGTGCATATATATGATCTAAGCATGAGAAATGAACACCTACAGCCAACTGGCATTTTTACAAACAGTTGGTGTGCAAACTAACTAGCTGATAAATAATAATATTAAATTGCGTAAATGACACCAACAACTATTATCTTCTTAATTGCAATGAAAAATACAATGCTCATGAAATATGGCCAAGACTTTTGGCATTTACATGGATTACAAAATGATAATGCTGGTATAATACACACTTACAGCTGAACTTATAACACCTAAAAAAACAATACTAACAAAAGAACCTGGCTGTAGATGGCTGTAATAATTTCTTTCAATGCTGCCCCTTTTGCTTTGCTTTTCTGTTTTGCTTTTTCGAACTATTTTTTCGGATCTACTTTTTGAACTGCTTTTACGGACTGCTTTTTCGATTCCGCTTTTTCGGTCAGCTTTTTCGGACTGCTACCATGTTGAATCTCAAGACCATATCTTTCAATGGCGTCAAGATTTCCAGCTTGAAGGGATTTTGTCCTTCAAACTATTGAGACATAATCTCCAAAAAAATTCCCAATTTTTTGATATTTCCAAGCATGCATAAAAGAAACTCTTCCATTTCTTTTATAGTGTTCTCACAAGAGCTTCATCTTTCGTTTTCTCAATGTGGGATAAAACATAACTCCCTTTATGTAACTTATGTCTCCAATGTGTTATAAAATAAAGGGGACACTTTTAATTAAAATATTTTTCACAAACTATAGTCTATGCATTAATAAAGTTAAATATTTAAATTTAACTTTATAAAATAGCTTTATCAATGCATAACAAATCTTATCAATGATAAACAAGTCTTCTTGTCGATTTTAAACAATTACCATCAACATATTGTTGCCATTGGATGTCCGCCCATGTCTAAGATGACTTACTATAAATAGTAAGTATGCCCAAAGTTGCCTCAAAACCCCTCAGAAAGCCCTGTAACTGAAACTATCTAGGCCAAATGGCCTCCAAGCCCCTTTAATGTCCTAGTTAGCCTACGGGACCGTGGGGAAATAGGCTAACGACAACATCATGCTATGAATGCTAAAAATGGGACATTACAGTACGCCCTTCCCAAAATTGCTTGTCCTCAAGAAATTTCAACTCTGGATGCTATAACATCTGCTCATTTTCCCGAATAGCATCCTCCACTAGTAGATTCCTCCACTTGACCAAGTACTCCTTAATGATCCGCCTGCGAAGCACCCTCAGTCCGCCCTTCCCAAAATTGCTTGTCCTCAAGCAATTTCAACTTTGGATGCTGTAACATCTGCTCATTTTCCCAAGTAGCATCCTCCACTAGTAGATTCCTCCACTTGACCAAGTACTCCTTGATGATCCGCCTGCGAAGCACCCTCTCCCTGGAGTCAAGTATAACCTCAGGAACCAAGATAAGCTTTCCTCATCATCAAGAGGTGGCAATACTACTGAAGGCACCACATTGTGGCTCAATGCCTTCTTAAGGCGTGACACATGGAACACATTATGCACTTTACTGTCTGCAGGCAACTCCAACTCATAAGCTACTTCGCCCACTCTCCTGATTACTTTGAACGGTCCATAGTAGCATGGTTTCAATTTCTCTGCTCCACTCTTCTTGAGAGAGGACTGTCTATATGGCTGTAACATGAGGTACACCATGTCTCCTACCTCGAAAGACCTCTCAACTCTGTGCTGATCAACATATTGCTTCTGCTGATTTTGTGCCTTTTGCAAATTTTCCTTCAAGGATCGCATAATGTCCTGACACTACTAAAAAATATCCTTGGCCTTAGGCACCCTACTGTCCCCAAATAACAAATCCAAAAAATTAGGAGCATCATACCCATACAGTGCCATGAAAGGGGGCATTTGAATAGACATATGGTAAGAGGTATTATAGCAGTACTCCCCTAGATGTAGCCACTTCACCCAAGCCCTCTGCTACCCTGCAATGTAGTTTCGGAGATATCCCTCAACCCACTTGTTCACTATCTCTATTTGCCCATCAGTTTGGGGGTGGTAACTAGTACTCGGAGTGAGCTCTGTTCCACATAACTTGAACAACTCCTGCCAAAAGTGGCCCATAAATCTGCTGTCTCTGTCACTGACTATGCTTCGTGGTATCCCATGTAGTTTGAACACCTCTCGAAAAAATAGTTCTGCTGTTTGTGCTGCTGAATACGTAGACGAAATTGCAAAGAAATGTGCAAATTTCGTCAATCTGTCTACCACAACAAAAATACAATCCCGACCCTGTGCCTTGGGGAGGCCTGTGATGAAATCCATGGAACTGCTATCCCACTTCTTCTCTGGTATGGGTAGGGGTTGTAGTAAACCACCTGGAAAAGAATGTTCCTGTTTGTTCTGCTGACATATTTGGCACTCCCTAACAAATTGAAGCACCTCTGTTTTGAGTCCTTTCCAAGTGAAGCGCTCTCACCTGTCAATGTCTTAAAGAATCCAGGATGTCCTGCCAATGGCGAATCATGAAATGCCCTCAAAATCTTCTACTTCATAGCAGACCCGAGTACTAAATAAATCCTTTCCTTGTAGATGATCGGATCATTTACAACAGTGTATCGACTATCCTGAATAGTTCCTTCAATAACACTAGATGCTCAACTATCCTTGGCATACTCTGCCAAGATCAACCCTCTCCAATCATCCATGACTATCACAATAGCAAGCAAATGAGGCCTTCTGGATAAAGCATCTGCAACAATATTTTTCTTCCCTTTGACATAGAGTGTCAAAATCATAAGCTTGTAACTTACCTATTTCTGTTCCCTGTCATTAAGATCCTTCTGTCCAAGGAAATGTTTCAAGCTGTTATGATCTGTTTTTACTGTGAATCGGCTCCCTGCTAAGTATTGCCTGAACTTAGCTAGCGCGTGCATGATTGCTAGCATTTCTTTGTCATAGATGTTGTAAGTTCTCTCAACACATCGTAATTTCTTGCTCTCATATGCGATGGGATGTTTCCCATTCTGATTGTTACCATTCTGATTATTACCATTCTGACTATTTCCTCCACCTACGTTAGCGTTCAACCCCATTTGACAAGCCATCATCTGCATCATAAGCTCCAATCTCCGACTCTGTTCCTGTGCTCTCTGCTCTGCTGATCGATGTCCCTGTGCTAAGGTGTCTAATAACTGTAAGAATTTTTCCTTTCTCTAATCTAGTGCTGATGAAAGCTCAAGGAATTTCATCAAACAATTCACATGCAAAGGATGTACGACTGATATAGTATTCCAGCTAGCTCTAAATGACTCTTTCTTCAATTTGCATCAATGAGAATCTTGTGCTAGAAGACTCCAAATGGACTGGTTGTAAATGGCTGTAATAATTTCCTTCAATGCTGCCCTTTTTGCTTTGCTTTTCCGTTTTGCTTTTTCGAACTGCTTTTTCGAATCTGCTTTTTGAACTGCTTTTACGAACTACTTTTTCCGCCTGCTTTTTCGGTTCCGCTTTTTTGGTCTACTTTTTCAAACTACTACCATGTTGAATCTCAAGACCATATCTTTCAATGGTGTCAAGATTTCCAGCTTGAAGGGATTTCGTCCTTCAAACTATTGAGACATAATCTCTAGAAAATTTTCCAATTTTTTGATATTTCCAATGTTAGATCATTATGTAATCCATTTGGAGTAATCTGCTCTCAAAAATGTTGATGAAAGCTCAAGGAATTTCATCAAACAATTCACATGCAAGGAATGTACGACTGATATAGTATTTCAGCTGGCTTTAAATGACTCTTTCTTCAATTTGCATCACTGTAAAGACCCTCTGGTGCAGGAGCATGTCTGCGACAAGAAGTCTAACAGTGACAGGAAGTATGATAGTATATTAAAATGTAGAAGTTTTGTGACCAAAATTTGCAAAAAATATCAGTAAAATGCAGCAGTTTTGCGACAGGAAGTTGCAGAAAATATTATTAAAATGCAGAAGTTGTATAATGTTGAAAATATTTATTTATGAGAGAAATATGCACGATGGATGTGCCAAATGTAATGAAAAAATGTTTTGTAACTGAAACAGAATTCAAAGAATCATGCAACCGACAAGAATATGAAGAGTCATTTGTAACTGCCCAAAAGTAATTATAAAAAGGACATGATCGATAGAGAGGAGGAGAGTTTAGAGGGAGAACAAAATGTGAGAATATTTCAGCCCTCTGACTGTTCACAGTCATGGCCATTTTCCTTTTGTAGTTTTGGTAGTTTTCAATAAAGTTTTCTTAGCATAAGTTCTATTTTATACTCTATGTGCTAAATGTTGTCGGTTTAATGTATTTTCTGGGCAAAGTTCATTTAGTATGTGATTGAAGATTTCAAGTTTATCAATTTTGGCACTCCATTTTATGATATGGAGAGAATCTAAATTTTCCAACCAAGGAATTGGTTTCAATATGATTTTCAAAAACATGGAAAATGTGATCGGGTTACTAAGAGTTTGGTATTTAAATTTGTCAAGTAATACAAAATTCAGATTTGGGTGTTTAGAAAGTTCAGATTTCTTTCTAATTTGGTACAAAGAAAAATCAGATTTGAACCAATTTTCTTGCTACAGATTTTGGTTTCACAAATATGATTTCCAAGGGATATTTTATTGCCTCATGTGAATCGGTTTTGAAGGAATGATATTCTAGAAGTATTTTTCATTATGATGGAAGATGTTTTGTAAGTTTTCAGAATGTAAAGTTGTTTGGGATTTAATAAGTTAATGATTTTGGTGGTCTACATTTAAACCCGAATCCATGATTAGTATTGGAAGTTTCAGATTTTGTGTGGGTCCAAGTTTTAATTATTATCAAGAATTGGTTATGAATGTTTCAGTCTGGTGCAAATTCATATGGTTCATTTGGTATCAATTTATGGTAGTTTTGGGTTATACATAATTCAATTTTCAATGTGTAATACTCTCGGTTATTCAAATTAAAATGCTTGGCTTGCTACAGGAAGATGAATTTATGACAGTCTATATATGCAAATTTGAGTTTTCTCTGGAATTTATATATGAAATGTAGAGAAGAAGATCCATTGTTGAGTCCCTTGAGTGTTTAATTCCTAAGTTACCGATTCGGATGCAGATTCCGAAGCGGATACGGGATGCGGGGATTTTTTTTTTTTTGCGGATGCGGATGCGGGAGGAAACGTATATATATATAATATTAACATATGCAACGAAATGCAAGAAAGATACAAAAACAAATCATTTGATAAAGCATAATATGACTATGAATCTATGATACTTAATAGTTGATTGAACCCTTAAACAAAATTCAAGATATTTCAAAATTCATATGATATTCATATATCGATATCAATATGTGCTTGTCCAACATTAGCGTTTAGTCTTGACTCTTAAACAATAAGTTAAAATAGGTCATGTTCAAGATTCCAACAAAATAAAATTTAAAAAAATGGTAAATGATTGAAGTCTGAAGATTCAATCAATCAGAGTCTGGATCTGAATCATAGGGATTTGCAAGAAAATCCACATTCTCATTGTCATCTCCAACTGCTGAAAGATCATTTGAACCAAGCATGGTTCCACTTATGCTAGATGCACCACGTGCCACACTAACATCATCACCGTCTCCAACTGTAACAAGATCATGAAGTGTTGCATCCAAATCTGCACACTCAAGGGCTACATCCCAAAGCTTTGTTGCCCCTTCTTTGTAATGATCATTCTTACGTGACAAAAGACGCAAGTTGGTGTGGACAAAGACCAAGTCCTCAGCTTTCTTGGAGCCTAACCGGTTGCGCTTCACCGAATGGATAAAGGAGTATGTACTCCAATTCCTTTCAGCAGCAGAAGAACTAGCAACCTATATAGTTGTCACCAAACATACAAATGAAAAGCAAATTAATTTTATAGAATGTGTGAAACACTAAATTCTACAATGCAAGTGTAAACATATAAAATTTAAAACAAATTTACAAAACAAAATAAAAAACTTACTTGTGATAGGACTTTGATTGCAAGAGGTTGAAGATGCTTGAAAGGTTGACCATACATGTACCACCATGTGATAGCTCCCATTCTATTTTGGTCCTTTAGTGCAAATGGAGAATGCTTTAACCCCGAAACAAACAATCCAAATTCTTCCCTCACTTTTTCATGCATTTCTTCCAGTGGGAAGAGTCTTGAAAGGGCTTTGTGGCACCCCTCAGCAACCTCCTCATCCGCAAATGGTGCAACTCTATCCGGCATACCAGCTATCTCCTCACTATAGTACCTAGGAAATAAGACATATGCAAGGAGGTGCAATGGGGTAGTCATCTTATTCCAGCGATGGTTGATAATTGCTTGCACTTGTTTGCATAAGGCTTCACATTGTGTGGGGTCACTCTCATGTGCTTGTATAGAATGTTTTACCTTCTCAACCATGGTGTCCATGCCATCATACACATCCCCTAAGCAAGGTGTATCTGTATCAGCAAAACGGAGCATAGTCATGATAGGCTCAATGAAATCCAATACATATGACACACGAGCCCACCAACTCTCATTCAAGATCAAATTCCGGATCCTTTGTGCTCTTTCTGAATTTGAGATCTTCCATACACCCCATTGATGACCGATGACCATTGGACTTAATGCATCTTTTACCTTGAGGATTCGTCTCATAACGATTGTATGAGATGCAAAACGGGTCTCAGCAACCTAAGCAAGTTAACAATATGTCAATTGACAATATAATTATAAATTTTAATTTTTAACTAAATTACAAAACCATGAAACTTAGTAATTTAAAAAAATTAATTTACCTTCAGCAACTCCAATTTGGAGTATGTTCTAAAAATGGATTGTGACATGTGGTGGTTGGTCACAAACATCTGTATGTCCTCCCCCTCTTCATATATTTTCTTCACCCAATCTACTTCAGTGCCAATCCTCTACATGATCAAGTTAAGGGAGTGAACAGTGCATGGAGTCCAAAAAATATGGTCATACCGACTCTCAACTAAAGCACCCGCACCCCTGCAATTTTTGGCATTGTCAGTGACCACCTGTACCACATTCTCACTACCCACCATCTCAATGGCCTCAATGAGAATTCTAGAAATGAATTCTGAATCCTTCACTTGCCCTTCACAATCAATGGCCTTCAAAAACATTGCCCCTTTGGGGGAAATTGCAATCACATTAATCAGTGGTCGGTTTCTTGTATCCTTCCAACCATCTGACACAATAGTTAGACGCGAAGTTTTCCAAGATTTTTTGATTGGTTGAAGGTCTCTCTCTATATGTGCCCTCTCTTGTTGCAATAAAGTTGTACGCACCTTTTCATAGCCCGGGCTTGTGTAGTCAGCTGGTGATTCTTTGATTGCTGCCACCATTTCCTTCCAATATGGTGATCTCACCAAGTTGAAAGAAAGCCCATTCGCATAGAGGCAACGTGCAATAGCTTCATCAGTGCGGTCTCTTGCCCCCATTTTAAATGCGGTGTCCAATGGACCTCTTTTACGGGTTGAAATTTCCACTTCTTCCTCATCCTCTTCTGGCACAGGTACCTGCAAGAATGGGTGTTGGGAGGATGACATTGGTTTAATGGGTGTCTTTGGCTTGCTCTTTGAGTAAGGACCTTGATAGTAGCTTTTTTTTGATCTATTGATCAATGCATCAGCAGCTTCTTGTTCTCTTACAAATGAAAGTATTTTCGCGCTAGTCATCCCAGTACCATTTTTGCCTTTGCACATTCCAAATCCTTTGCCAGCAGGGCCCATAAAATGAAGCTTCACTCGAGAATATGAGCTATTGAAAGGTTTTCCTTTGTTACTTTGACAATAATTGCACTTCCAATAGTATGAGCCACCTCCTGAAACCTGTGATATCCGTGTTGTATGTCTCCACAAAGGAGAACCTACATCAATTTTAAAATTATCAGTCCCTTCCCCTCCTTGGCCCCCCACTGAACGTTGACTAGCACTACCACCGGTATCCATTCTTGTCTAGTTTTTTGCAACCTATTTTATAAGAAAATAAATAAATTTTAATTAGTTCCTAACAACGATGAACATCAATGATCATGCATACAAGTGGAAAGAAGTGAGAAAAACTACTAAAATAGATACCCAAAGTTGCTTCTACATATCTTTCAAAAAAAAAAAATTTGAAAAAAAACTTTAAAAAAATCTTCAAGAACTTAAAAAAATCATCAAAAACTCAAAAAAAATCATCTAAATACTCAAGAAAAGGATTGATCACTTACCTTGAATGGTTTAAACTTCTTTGAGAAAGCTATCTCTCCCTCTTCGATCGATCCTCTTCGAAAATGCTAAACTTAGCTTCACAATGAAGGAGTGGTTGTAGGTGAAAACAAAACTCTAAAAGGACTCTTGCGAATGCTTCTATGTTGTCTTCTAGGATCGTTTTAGGGTTTTATTGTGAAAAAATGCTTTAAAAAATGCTTTTAGTCACATGTTGTTTCATAGTTTTAAGTTAAAATATACTTTATTTTATTAATTTTCTGCCTAACTCACATGTTGTTTCATAGTTTTAAGTTAAAATATACTTTATTTTATTAATTTTCTGCCTAACTCCCGCGGATGCGTCTGGATGCTCCCGAATTCCCTGCGGATGCTGCCCGGAAGCCACCCGCAGCGCATCCGGAGACTTCCCACATCCGTCCGCATCAGATGCGGAAGCCAGGCCCTACTAGCACGAATCGGTATCTGAGTTTAATTCCTTAAGGAGATTTCCAATGTCGATCCCTCTACATCACCCTCCTCAAATCTGCTCTCAAAAATGCTGATGAAAGCTCAAGGAATTTCATCAAACAATTCACATGCAAGGGACGTACGACTGATATAGTATTTCAGCTAGCTTTAAATGACTCTTTCTTCAATTTGCATCAATGAGAATCTTGTGCTAGAAGACTCCAAATGGACTACACAATGACCTAACATGAGTGTGCTACTAATTTTGACAATATTCAGTGCATATATATGATCTAAGCATGAGAAATGAACACCTACAGCCAATTGGCATTTTTACAAACAATTGGTGTGCAAACTAACTAGCTGATAAATAATGATATTAAATTGCTTAAATGACACCAGCAACTATTATCTTCTTAATTGCAATAAAAAATACAATGCTTATGAAATATGGCCAAGTCTTTTGGCATTTACATGGATTACAAAATGATAACGCTGGTATAATGCACACTTACAGCTGAACTTATAACACCTAAAAAAGCAATACTAACAAAAGAACCTGGTTGTAGATGGTTGTAATAATTTCCTTCAATGCTGCCCCTTTTTCTTTGCTTTTCCGTTTTGCTTTTTCGAACTACTTTTTCGGATCTGCTTTTTGAACTGTTTTTACGGACTGCTTTTTCCGCCTGCTTTTTTCGGTTCCGCTTTTTCGGTCTACTTTTTCGTATCAGCTTTTTCGAACTGCTACCATGTTGAATCTCAAGACCATATCTTTCAATGGCGTCAAGATTTCCAGCTTGAAGGGATTTCGTCTTTCAAACTATTGAGACATAATCTCCAAAAAATTTCCCAATTTTTTGATATTTCCAAGCATGCATAAAAGAAGCTCTTCCATTTCTTTTATAGTGTTCTCACAAGAGCTCCATCCTTCATTTTCTCAATGTGGGATAAAACATAACTCCCTTTATGTAACTTATGTCTCCAATGTGTTATAAAATAAAGGGGACTCTTTTAATTAAAATATTTTCCACAAACTATAATCTATGCATTAATAAAATTAAATATTTAAATTTAACTTTATAAAATAGCTTTATCAATGCATAACAAATCTTATCAATGATAAACAAGTCTTCTTGTTGATTTTAAACAATTACCATCGACATACCGTTGCCACTAGATGTCCGCCCATGTCCAAGATGACTTACTATAAATAGTAAGTATGCCCAAAGTTGCTTCAAAACCCCTCAGAAAGACCTGCAACTGAAACTATCTAGGCCAAATGGCCTCCAAGCCCCTTTAATGTCCTGGTTAGCCTACGGGACTGTGGGGAAATAGGCTAACGACAACATCATGCTATGAATGCTAAAAAGGGGACATTACATGACATGACACCAACAGATATCAGTCTTAATGCCTCTTCTGTAATCTTTCCATTTAGAAATGTTGTTTTTACATCCATATGATGTACTTTCCATCCCTTTATGCTACAATAGCAAGGAATGCTCTTACAGATGTGTATCTGGCAATAGGAGCAAAGGTTTCTTCATAATCAATTCCCTCTTTCTGAGAGAATCCCCTAGCTACAAATCTGGCTTTATATTTTTCAATGCTACCGTCAATAGTATGCTTGATTTTAAATATCCACTTAGAAGAAATAACTAATTTTCCTTCAAGTCTAGGAACAATTTCCCAAACATCATTCTTAATAATGGATTGATATTCTGCAGTCATAGCATCCTACCAAGCTGTATGTTTAATAGCCTCTGAAACATTAGTAGGTTCTGATTTAGATAAATCACTCATGTTTGTTGCATAACTAGAAAATATTTTGGGTCTTTGCTTTCTATGAAGGTTCCAGATGGTCCAACGAAGTCTTGTGCTTCCTCTACTATCTTAATGGCCCAAAGTGGTCCTTTCTCTGGATTTTAAGTTTCCTCAAGATTAAGATCTTGGATTTCATTTTCAATTTCTTCAATGTTCTCCCCCTAAAACTCAGAGGGAGAAAATTCTTCAAAACTAAGGAAGAGGGATCTTCAAAATTTAGTGCTCTTTTGAATGCTAAATCTTCTTCAAATATTAAATCCCTACTAAGTTCAATGTTCTTTTGACTAGGTATGAAAATCCTATATGCTTTAGATGTTTCACTATACCCGACAAAAATACCTTTCCTCCCGACGGGTTCTAACTTGGTTCACTTTTCTTTAGGAACATGTATATATATAGGGCACCCAAAAATCCTAAAATGACTTATATTGGGTTTATCCTTAGTAAAAACTTCTTCAAGAGTTCTATCTTTAAGGTAGGAGTGAGGACTCTTGTTTTGAATATAGAAAGCAATACATGAGGCTTCTGCCCAAAAATAATATTCTAAATTTTGATCAAATATCATAGCTCTTGTTGCTTCTATAATTGCCCTATTTTTCCTTTTTGCTACCCCATTTTGTTGAGGGTTATAAGGAACGGTATACTCCCTTTTAATTCTTGTTTCTTTACAAAACTCTTTAAACAACTCTGAGGTATATTCCCCTCCATTATCAGTCGTAAGAATTTTAATTTTATGTCCTAATAAGTTTTCAATTAAGTTTTTGAACTCTTTAAATCTCTTAAGAATTTCTTCTGATTCTTTACACTTTAAGAAGTAAATCCAAATTTTCCTAGAGAAGTCATCTATAAAGAGTATATAGTACCAAAATCCTCCAAGAGAAGGAACGTACATAGGTCCACACAAATCTGAATGCATTAATTCCAAAACATTGTTAATTTTCCTAGTGCTATCATGAAATGGACTTTTGGTGTTCTTACCCAAAGTGCATCCTTTACATATGCTTGAATGATCTTTATTTAATTTAGGTAAACCAATAACCATCTTCTCCAAAGTTGATAAGGTTTTGAAATTTAGATGTTCCAACCTTCTATGTTGTATTTCGTTTATATCAGCGGCTTCATGAATTAATGCTTGAACAAGTCGACTAGGTTTTGTATTTAATTCATACAAGTATCCCTTTCTTTGACCATCAACTTTAATTTTTTGAATGAAGAGTTCTTAGACCAGGTCAATACTTTACAGTCCATGAAAGCAACATTATCTCCATCATCTTCAAGTGTTGTAATAGAAATTAGATTCCTTTTTATTCCTGGTACATAGAGTGCTCTTTTGAGCTGTATAACACTACCCATCTTTAGTTTCAAGGTGCAATTTCTTATTTCTTTGATGAAATGAGCTAAATTATCACTAATGGTAACTTTGCCATCAAATTCTTTTGATATAGAGTCTAGTGTATCATGTAATATGTCAGGATGATCCACTATCAATCACCCCATGCCTTGCTTGATACTTCATTTTATAGTGTTGGATACAATACACGATTCTCGGGATCATAGTTATCTTCTTTCTTAATAAGGTTTGTACAATTTACTTGTTTAAAATTCTCAAGGCAATTAGATTTGTAGTGTCCAAACTTTTCGCATTTGAAGCATTTTACTTTGGATAGATCCTTCTTAGGTTTGTTATTCTTTTGATTACCCTTCTTTTTGAAATGCTTCTTCTTACTTTTATAGGAATTTGTGTTGAGAACATGAAGTTCTTCGTCTTCAATTTTCAACTTTCCCCCTTTCTTAAGTTTTATGGATTCTTTCTGAAAACAATCTCCCTTAAGTCTATTGAAGTCAAGAAGATTGTCTCTAGCACTTACTCCTTGTGCGAATGTTTCCCATGAATCTGGTAATCCATCTATAGCCATCAATGTTAGTTCGGTGTCATCAATTATGGTTTCTATACTTGCAAGTTCCTAAGTTTGTCATTCTTTTGATTACCTTCTTCTTTTTTAAATGTTTCTTCTTACTTTTATAGGAATTTGTGTTGAGAACATGAAGTTCTTCGTCTTCAATTTTCAACTTTCCCCCTTTCTTAAGTTTTATGGATTCTTTCTGAAGACAATCTCCCTTAAGTCTATTGAAGTCAAGAAGTTTGTCTCTAGCACTTACTCCTTGTGCAAATGTTTCCCATGAATCTAGTAATCCATCTATAGCCATCAATGTTAGTTCGGTGTCATCAATTATGGTTCCTATACTTGCAAGTCCACCACTTAGACTGACAACCCTTAGAAAGTAAGAGTTCATCAATTCTCCCTTCTTTATCTGTATACGATTTAGTTGCCCTTTTAGTGCGAGGACTCTAGTTGCATTGTTGACCTCATATGCATTTAATATTGAATTCATCATATTAAATGTTTGTTTGATGTTTCATTAGCATGGGTACTATTTCATTTTTCACTCCATCTAATATGATCTGCATGGCTTTCCTATTTCCTTTACTCCAGAGAGTTTTATTAGGTTCAACAACAGGTTGTTTGGATGTTGAATCAACAAACTGTTTCACATCACTTTCTTCAAGAATCATCATGATTCTAAATTTCCAAGCATCGAAGTGTTCTTTCCCATCAAACCTGTCCTCGGGTCTAATTGTGTATGCCATTGAGGATAGAAGGACGATGCTAGATATATTAGATCTAATTGTTTATTTTGCAGAGCCTAGGTTCGACTACTAGAGCTTTAATACCATGTAAAATTTCTGCAAATTCTACTAAAACAAACTGATATAAAACCTTTCTAGTGTTGGAGATGAACTTGATCAGTTAAGGATGATATTTTAGTCCTTCTTACTAAGATAATAATTCTATATTATATATTCTGCCACAAATCCGAATAAGGCAGAGAATGCTGAAGGAACAGACTTTTTGTTCTTGTGTGTCCTTTATCCACATCCCTGTCTCATATATATAGGGCACCCAAGAGTCATGTCCTAAGAAAAGACATACCTCTTCCTAGGTCGGCCCTACAAACCAAAGGATAAGTTAGCCCAGATCGGCATCTCATCTAAACAGATTTAGTTAGTAAATGTACTAACACTAAATATGACAATTAGAACAATAATAAATGCTCTAAGAGGGACGCCGATTAGGTAAATATCATAAGGCTTTTTATAGGTTAAATCCATACAAAGGATATTAATGCATTGCTAGATCTGTAGGATCAGCAGTCCAGACCATTATGTTATCAGAGTTATTTGAGGATTAACACAAGCAAACCTAGCTAGGTCAATGAAAGTTGTTAAAAAAAGCATAGAATTTTGAAGATGTTTACACGTTAAAGCATGAAAATCATGTTTACTTTTAATTGTTTAAAATGGCCTTCTATGGATGGTAATCAAAGATTTCCATTTAACACACTGCAGGCTATGCCAATTAAAAACAGTAACAATTTTTGCTTGGCAATGGAACAATATAAACACCCGACTACATCCTCTGGCCTCTGAATTGGCTTCAGATATTACAAAAATGACATTCTTTGTTTTCCAAGGAAGCTGTATCATACAAAGATGTGGAAATCAGCAAAGTATATAAAGATTAAAATAGCATTTTCTAGATTCTTCACTAATCATGATATGATGGATTTAGTTTAAATAAGTTTGATCATTTTGTACAATTCAATAGTCAAATCTTTCCACTCTTCACAACAAGGATATGTACTTGTATCCCATGTCCAAACATTCCAACCCTATAACTTCCTGAGATTTAAGTTTTCTAACAAGCATCAAAGGATAAAAACTAGTGTTTTCTAGAATCTTCCCTAATCATGATATGGTTGATTTAATTACCAATAAGTTTGATGATTTTGAACACTTAAATGGCAAAATCTTTCAAATCTTCTTAACAAGTATAAGGATGCTTACAAATACACCATGTCCAAATATTCTACTAACTATAGCCTCTTGAGATCAAAGTTTTATCACAAGTTTATTTAAGACTCTAAACTTGAATTTATTTTCAATTTTGAAATAATTAGTTCTTTAATTTTTCCTGTAAAAGTTGCCTGTTCATATTCGAGCGGAATTGGAGAACATACTACATGTATTTGAAAAAACATAACCAATTGGCATCAAAAAAGGCAAGGGAGGTAATGTGTATTGCAATTTGAATTTATGCTTTATAGCTTAAACAAAATGATTGCAAGGGGCAACAATGTTCTTGGATGATTTGGCAGATTCTGCTGCTCAACTTTACTTTTTGAGAAATCAGATAGATAGGCAGCATGTAGGAATGCTTGTGTTAGTCACTTCTAATGTACCTACATAATCTAATGGCAATGATGATGTTTTTTGTATAATTACACTACCTTGGGGGACAGGTGTTGGGTTGTATGTACTATACATATGGTACTTAAAATGCTAGTTATGAAAATATGTATTGCAATATAAGGTATAAAAGAGTAAATACTTGAACATTGCATTGAATTGGAACATCAAACATTGAACATAAATAGTCAAACCATCATATAGTCAACACTGGAACGTTCCCCATCCTCAGCCAAGGTGGCAAACTCTGGTGGCACCGGTTGGGACGGGGGAACGAAGTCCCCAATGCATCCCTATCTCCGAGATGTAGGGCAAAAAGGGGGGGGACGCGTCCCCGTGTTACTATGTGTTTTTTAAAAGAACTTGTATTACAATGATTGTCAATTTTATTATTTTAATATCACAAAGATCTACCAGACATTCAAGTTTGACAAATTGACATCACAATAGTACCTTTTATTTTGATTGTAGTTTTGCTTATAATATGCATGTTATGTGGTATTTTAAACTTAATTCATAGTTTGGGTTCAAATATTTATATATGTATGGTTTTTATAGGTTTTTTTTGTATAATTGTACTGAGCCACATAAAATGTTAGTAGTGTTGGCATACCCAAACTTATTTACTGGCACATAATTTCATATATATTGTGAGATAAAATACTATGAGCGGCTTTTATAAACATACAAAGCTAACATTATATTGAGCTAAATTCAACTTATCTATGTGATTAAGGGTGTATTTATCAGTTTAAAATAATAGAAAAAAACATTATATACAGTTTTATTCGTTAAGGGAAACTTTTCCATGGGATATATTAACTTCAGGCTTATTGCTGTCTATGGTATTGTTGTATGTTTCTACTTTCATTATTGCAAGTAGCATTGCTAGCATAAATTTGTGCTGTTTGAATGTACACCTAACTAAACCCTAGTACCTTGCTTTATTTTAACTTTTCTGATTTTACCTAAGTTGTCGGGTCGGATTCCGATATGGATGCAGGTTTGAGATTCAGGTTTGAAATTCATCTACAATTTTTTGGGCTTGGGTTCAGATTCGCTTCAGGTTCCATCCATACAAAAACATATTTTTTTTTAAAATATGTATGTGTTTATATGTATGCAACAAAAAATAAATCCATACTTGAATCTGCTAATAGTAAAGAAACATAGCAAAATACACCACCAAATCTATGTTTCAGTTCAATAGGACATTTGTTCCATCATTTAGCAATACATACAACTTGATACACTTGCTTGGTCACATGAATGGAACATATTTCCATATAATGGGGACAGTTTGAGAATGAAAGCAATTGTCAAAAGATAAGTGCAGTTATCTGTAAATTTATTTTGTAATGGTTAGAGCATTTCTTACCAAGCTATACCAAAAGGTGAGGTACAAATTTGAACTCCCGGATTCAAAGATACCATATCTTTTTCAAGACATTCCTCTATAATCATCAATTTAGATGTCACCTATTGTCAATTTGGATTTCCTTTATAAGCAAGATTTCATTTTCATGCACAAATGCATAAATGACATAAAAATCTTTTTTGGTCTTTTTAGTGGTCACAATACGGTTGAGAGATCAAAAAAACACTTTTAAAAGTCTAAAAACAATGTTCCGAGACCAAATTCAACCCAGGTCTAGATAGAAAATTATTCAAAATATGCTGCAAATTCTGCCCGGGTTGCTCTGACAGAATTTGCAGCAAATTTGTAGCTCTGCAAGAGAATTTGGAGAGAATCTGACAAGGACTAGACTTTGTACAGAGTTGAACCAGACTTTGAGGGTTGCTGGAGAGAATCTGGTATTATTCTTAAAGCCCTCCTATTGCACAGTATTCCCTCACAATGTTCATGAAAACCCATGTGTTATCCTTTAAATGCTTTTTACCTGTTTTGTTTGTGTCATAATTCAGGTTTATACAGTCACAACTCCAAACTCTCCTTCTCCGTAAAGCTGCCCTACCCTTTAATTTTCTCAAAATGATTGTCCAGTGTTAGTCACCCAAAAGGGAAACAGTATTGAATATTATTTCATGTTCAAGATACCAGAATGTAGAATGCAAATTGATAAAAGTGTTGCTCAATTTTCTCTATATTGAATTTAATTATTTATGTATTAATACTAATAGTACATTGGACATACATTTTTCATATTTGATTCTCTTCTGATTTCCTCTGTGAGGTACTCCTATGGTAACTCCATTACGAAGATTGTCACAACTTGAAGTACACTTTTGATGAAGGAAGCAGGTCGTTTAAGAAAAATTTAGAAAGAGAGATGTCTCAAGATTGTACACAAAATTGTGCATTCTGATATGGCCCATTGTGAAAGTGGCAGTTTCACCCATGTCAAAGACAGTTTTTCCATTCTAAGTTCTACATTTTCCTCTTCCTAGTACCCTTCAACTTTTGTCTGTACTTATATGTGCATAAACGACCATTGGAAATGCAACTAGGAAATGACAAGAAACATATAAGTGATGTATAGATTGAATTTCAGTCGTAAAATGAGGAATCATGAGTGTCAGTAGGCTGTACCAGAACATAAGGGTAAATGTGGGAGTTCCTGATTCGTCATCTGAACAAAACATTGTATGTTATTGCTTGGTGTATGCCCAAGAGGCTTAAGATTGTCAATGGATATGAAAAGGTAGACAAGGTCAATAGACCTCACTCCTGCTCACAGAATCTAGTTTCTTTAGGGTAGATATGTGGTGTCTTCCATTCTTGTACGGCTTTCTCTTGTTCATTAGTAGTCAGCCAATTATTAAATGTCGCAGTATTTCAATTCTTCTTTCTGTATCTGTAATTGGCAATTACTTGAATGTTGCTGAACTTCAATTACTCTTTCTAAATCTGTAACTGATATGCTATTGAATATAAAAACCATCCTAGTTTCTGGATCATTTCAATATGTTAATAATACACAAAATTGTGCATTCTGATATGGCTCGTTCTGAAAGTTGCAGTTTCACCCATGTCAAAAACAGCTTTTCCATTCCAAATTCTACATTTTCCTCTTCCTAGTACCCTTTAACATTTGCCCCTGCTTGTATGTGCATAAATGACCATTGTAAATGCGAAAAAAAAAATGACAGGAAACATACAAGTGATGTATAGATTGAATTTCAGTTGTAGAATGAGGAATCATAGGTGTCAGTAGGCTGTGCCGCTGTAACAAAAAAGGAGGGTAAATGTGAGAGTTACTGACTCGTCATCGGCGCAGAACATTGTTTGTTATTGCTTATTGTATGTGCAAAAGGCTTAGATAGTCAATGGATATGAAAAGGTGGACATGGAGATCATTAGACCTTACTCTTTCTTACAGAATTTAGTTTCCCTAGGTTAACTATGTTGTGTCTTGCATTCTTATATGGCTCTCTTGTTCATTAGTTGTCAGTCAATTATTTTGATGTTGCAGTATTTTAATTCCTCTTTTTGTATCTGTAATTAAATAATTACTAGATGTTGCTGAACTTCAGTTCCTCTTTCTAAATCTGTACTTGATAAGCTATTGTATAGAAATGCTATCCTAGTTTCTGGATCATTTCAATATGTTAATAAACTACTGTATTTCTTCAACATCAAAATAATGTGTCCGAAATTCAAATACACGGGTTTAAGATGGGAAAATGCAGCAAGTTAGAAGTGCAAAAATATTTGAAAAGTTAAAAACACGTGGAAAAAACTGCAAGTGTCCTCTCACTGTGAAGAAAGAGAAACAAAGTCCAAAATTCAAATATAGATCATACAATCTTTAATTCACATCTAAACATTAAAATGTCCTGGGAAACCAAAACCACAATTCAGTGCTAGTGGAAATCAAAATACTTGGCATTAAATAAATATAAAATTCTATGTAATAACCAAAAACCCCAAGATAAGTATATAGCAAAATGCTACAATCGAATTAGAGGGGGCTCCTAATTAACAAAATTCAATTGCCTACTCAAATATCAAATTCAAAGTATAACAGGAGCTTATTAAAATCAGACTCGGTGATGTGGAGATTTTCCTAGAATAGGCATTTCTTTTGAAGCAAAAAGATCGGATTTATTCAACATGGTGCAAAGAAAGGAAGGCGGGTTTGGTTTTCTTAAAGGAGACCAAGATTGAAAATAGAGAATATATGACAGAAAATCTAACTAAAAAAAACAATTGTATGCAGGAAAGAAATTCAATTTTTTTTTAAGGAAACTCTACAAATCATGACAACTAACAGAGCTAACAAGCATAACTGGTGAAATTTGGCAAATGACCAAACAAAAAGTTAAAGATAATTAATTGAAGTGATGAAATCCAATTCATAAAATGAGCATTATTGAATTCACATCGTAGAAAATCCTCAAAATTGACTCGAAGTAGTTATAATCAAAATCAATGCTAGTGCCTAAATTAAAAAATTCACATTTATGTATACTGAAATCACTTCAAAATGCATTTCCCGGCAATAAAAATCACTCGGTTTCCTTGATTATCAGATCAAAAATCTCAATCTATTTAGCCCTTAAGGCCGGTACACCATTTATTTATACAAAAACTCATATCAATCCTAAAGGCATTCCTTGCCAGCCCTATCATGAAATTTAAAGCATTGCACCTCACAGCTAACAAACTAGTCTTAATTCACGTGAGTTCAAGTGGATGTCCTGCCTACTCCGAAAGTCACAGAATTTGGCTTACCAAAACCCTAAACAGGAACTTATAATTCAGAAACAAGCATCCGCAAAACGACTCTGCACCCATTTCCAAGCAACAAAAGTCCATAACTTCAAAATTTACCAGATCCAAACCCTAAAGTAACCACAAAACCCAAAAAAAATAAACTAGGGTTTCAAGTTTTCAACATACCACATACTGCCGCGGTACTTCAACGTATAAGGTCCGCTCTCAAGCGTCCGATCAAAGTGCGTATGCGTCTTGTGCTTCCCCTTCCCGCTCTGATCCAGCAACGTCAATTCAAACAAAGCCCTAACGTCCGTGCCCTCACTGGCCAAGGCAATGAAGAGCGAAACATAAAGGCTGTTATCCTCGGCACTTTTGCCATCTGGGTAGAAGTAAATAGCCCATTCGTAGCCACCCACAACAAACGTTTCACTGGCAATGTATTTTCCGACTCCCATACCCTTGGAGAGGGAGTAGCCATTGATTGTGAAATGGTGGGAGCCGTTTACTGTGTCTGTAATCGACGTAGAAGTTGTAGTGGGTGAAGCCGCAGAGGAAGAGCAGGAATTTGAAGGAGCTGCTGATCCTCCTGCAAGGCCCCCTCCTTGGCCTCTGCAGGGCTTCGGCACTGCCATTATATTTACAGCTGGAAATTGTTTATTTTTGGACAAGGAATTTTTCGAACTGTTTGTTCCAATTTATTTAGGCCGTAGATTAATCGACAGATTTTTGGGTGTTTCGGAGGGAGGTTTTTGAATCTTGGGAGAAGAAATATGAGGTCAAAGAGAGCAAAATTCTAGCAAATGAAAGAAGAACGTTAGAGAGAGGTATATATACGTCTGTCAGTAGCCTTGTGTTGGAAGTAAGTAAATTGGCAACGACTCGTCTAGCTAGCATCCACCAACTTTTTCATTTCACCTTTTACCTTAATCGTGTTTCGATTGTCCAACAAAAACCAAATCAGATTAAATCAAGTATATATATATATGGCTTCAATATTAAATCAAATCAGATTTAAATATCATGTATCCATAATCAAATATTTAAACCAAATCAGATTAAATCAAATATTTAAACCAAATCAGATTAAATCAAATATATATTAATGGCTTCAATATTAAATCAAATCAGATTTTTGAAAGGCAAGAGCCTACAACACAATGGTAAATTGTGAGCCTCTTATTGATTTAAAAATATCATATATCCATAATCAAATTAGATTAAATCATATATCTAAACCAAATCATATTAAATCAAATATATATTAATGGCTTCAATATTAAATCAAATCATATATATATATATATATATATATATATATATATATATATATAATCAAATTAGATTAAATCAAATATTTAAATGGGTACAATAATAACAACAAAAAAAAAAAATTAAATCAAATCAAATATTAATGGGTTTAATGGCAATTAGTTAACAATACTTAATATTTATGTGTGTTGCCTAGATCTAGTGGGTGGGATGTGTTCCACTTATTCTCATGACGAATGTATTCTTGTAAACTATTATTCATGATACATGTGTCAACGAGTCCTACTATAAAACTATAGAATTGAATTCTAAAAGCAATATCATAGTTGTACTTCTTGTGGGAAATATCTCCTACTCATCAACTTATATATGATTTTTAATATGTGGGAAATATCTCCTACTCATCAACTTATATGTGATTATATATATATATATATATATATATATATATATATATATATATATATATATAATAAAACGTAAAAAATCAATAATCAAATTATTAATATCCTCTAACTATTGTTTTGATTGGTTAATACTTTTAAGAGTTATTGTAATGCTTATTAATTTCCATTGTCAAATAGCCACAACTCAGGGAATAGCATTGGTTATTGTTTACGTTATTGTTCTAATTACTATTCATTGAATTTTGTTAATCCAAATTCTACTATAAAAAACATCTAGTGGGCCAATAGTTGCCCATTTTTTGGAAAAAAAAATTACTAATAAGATCAATTGTACAACTTTTTTAGAACCAATTGTGGATGATTATTGTGCCATTTGTATAGAAGTATATGACTAATTGTGTATTTTTTATCTTGGCAAAGTGAACAAGCAATGGAGTAAAGAGGAAATATGTTTTGGACGACACATTGAAATGAAAAAAAATTATGCTTACATGTAGATCAAATCCCACTATGTTTTTCTTTACTAACCAAAAGCCAAAACAATACTTATAGGCAGTTATGTCCCATATGAAGACAACCAAAGATATATGATGTAGGAGCATCTTAAGGTAGTTGGCATTCCTGCAGGGTGGAGTGGTTTTGGCCTTGGAGTTGGAGAATTTAGTCGTAGAAAGACTAGTGCTCAGTCTTTCCTAGGTAGTTCTTGGGTGTAGTGTTGGCTGAGGAGCTCGGTCATTGAAGGGGCTCAGTCGTTGAAGGCTTTCTCAGCATCGACATTGTTGCTCGGCATGTGAGAAACTCAACAATGCTTGTGGGAGCTCAGCAATGCTAGTTAGTTTGCTAACACTCGATAGTATGGCTTGCAAGATGGAGTTTTTGTGGATTTTCTCAATCGAGTTGGAGCATTTAAAGCATGTGTGAGATCATGATGTGGAGCAATCATGGGAATTTGTGTGGACCTATTTGGGTATTGGTTGTTTGTTCTATGTGTATTTAATGAGTGTTGTAAGCCTTTTAAGGTATTTGGTATTTAATATATGTTAGAGGTCGACTTGTGACTTAGTTGTGTATAAGTAGGGGGGCTTGTGGAGCCTTAAGTTAGAATCATCTAGCTTGGAGAAGAGGATGTGGCAGAGGAGCGAACTTTGAGAAGAGCTAGGAGTTGAGGCTTGGGAAACAGGGAGATTGCTTGGTGGGCTTGCGGGCACAAGTTTAGATTTTTCTTGGATGTTTATACCAGAGTGTGGTTCTGGATCATTGGGTAAGGGGGTTTGGGGTTGGATCTTGAGGGATCTTGTAGAACTATTATTGTATTTGGTCATAACTTAGAAGGCCTTATAGCTGGGCACATTGAATGTAAACAATTATTTTATGAATAAAGTGTTGTGAATTGGTATTAAATCTTTCATTGTTGTTGTGTTTCGACTGTGTGGTTATTTTTTGGGGGTTAGGACATCTCCTCTAGGGATTCTCTTGCTCTGTACTACAATATCATTGCAATCTAAAGTATTGTTTAGGAGCATAGGGTGGGTAAAGTTAGCTATTAACAATTACTAGTGTTCTCCCCCTTATTGTTATCATTTAAGGGGGGGGGGGGGGGGGGGGAATCAATACAAAGAAAAACAAAATGATGCAATTGGCCTATGGAATTCATTTCTTTGTTTATTTACCATGGGATGTAAAGTAGTAAATATCTATATGAAAATGGGGCTAGTCATAATCCTTTGATAGAAAATGGCTGAAATTATAGTTATAATTAAAGATAATGTACACTTAATAATATTTTAAATAATACAAAATAAATCAAGTGTAATACCCATCCCTTTTTGCTATCATTATGTATTGTCTGTCAACCTTTATTTCTCATGTGAACGTATTAGACTTTAAGTGATATTTGAATGCAAATACTTCAATATGTAAATTCAATTATTTTCTTGATGATACCATATGATATGTCTTTAAATGATGATTATTATATCTTCATGATGATGAGTTGTTATAGTGAAATCAGATGTTATTTGCATTCATGATTTATTTATGGTACTTACACCATCCTTGCATGTGTATGGTGTGCATATTTGTTTTATATTTATGTCTCACATGTCTGATGTGGTTAGGAGAGGGAGTCGAAGTCACCTTATAGTCAGGATCTACACGATGTACCACTCCTCATCATTGCCTATTTAGCTTAGTGTAGTGCCTGCCCCTAGTTTACATTTTCGAGCTACATTTCTGATATCATTGCCAAACTCTTTTAGGCCAATTTATGTTTGATGATTAGTATTATTATTTTAGAGATTATCAGATGATGTTTACACTCAGTTTATTATATGATGAGATTACTTGGTACTCTATATTTCATGCATGTATGATGATTGTTCAATGGTTTCAGATATCGATGATGATTAGTTAGATGGTTTATTATTCCATGTGCTTCTTATGGATACTTACCCCATACTGCATGTGTATGGTGTGCGTGTTGTTTTATTTATGTATGGTGTTTCTGATATGGTTAAGGAAGGGAGTCGTAGTCACCTGCTAGTCGGGATCTACACGATGCACCACTTCCTGCAATTGTCTGTTTAGCTTAGAATATTGTGTTTGTACATGCGTGGATTTTATGCAGGTTGCAGGTACCGGGTATCGACTTCCCTGAATTGTCAGGATGAGCGTACCCTATCGCACTGTCTCAATGGTAAGAGAGGGGAGATAAACTCTCAAGTCCAAATCCTAAACCCTTTAGCCAATTGTCCTAATTGATAATTAGAACAAGTATCTGAGTTAAGTACCCTCCAAATGCATCAAATGATGTAATTTCATGGTTATAACCCTTTTTGTTTGATATGGTATGTATTTTTCTATGATGGGTTTTCGTATGTTGCTTTATGAGTCCTTGGTGTATTTTCTATTAATTAAGTCTAATTAAAAAAGATTAATTAATGATTTAATCTAATAGAGAATTATTATGATATCTTTATAGTTAATTAATTAATTAATTAATTAAAAGAATTAAATTTGGAGATTAAAATTCAAAGATAAATTTAGAACACCATAATATTTATTTAATTTAATAACAATATATTTGGAGTTCATTTTTAAATAAATGCTAAATATTATTGTTACTTAAATTAATTAAATATGTTATCAATTAAGTTCTAAAATAAATTCAAAGTTGAAAGATATTAAATTATTAAGAATTTTAGATCGCATGATCTAAACATGAGTTTAAATATGAGAATTAAATTAAAAGATTAAATTATAGAAATTAATAATGTTATTTTAATTTCTTAAAAGTGCACATAAGATTAAAGTAATAAATTAATTAAGAATAGAAGTCAAGTGAAATATTAAATAAAGTTATTTAATAATTCAACTTAATGTGCATGAAAATTGAATGCAAAAGAATAAAAAAAGATAATAAAGGTTAATTTGGAGTTAACTGAGTTGTGCAAAGAGTCTTCTCGGGTAAATGCACAATTAGTGCCCCGACTTGAGGAGAAATTGCTTATCACAACTTTGGGGGTTCATTTTTGGGGGGATACGAAGTTGGACGGGAATTTTGGGAGAGAGACATCTTTTGGAAGCAATTTTCAGAAGGCGAATACCAAAGAAAGATTTTGGGAAGAAGGTTATTGAGAGGAGCGAATTCTTTTACAGTTTCTGGAGATTGCATAATAGCATCAGGATCAGGTAGGGTCTTGTGTTTTCGATTATCGATTTATTACGCAATTATCCTTTCCTGTCTTCTTCGTGTCTGGGGTTTGTAAATCTGAAATTCTCTGTGAAGAATACTTAAATATTATGATATTGGTATTTATCAGATACTTGTTTATAAACTTTTGTATACATGAGATTTAAATGGAAAGGGTTGATTCTAATACCGAGATTCTAGATTAAACGTTTGGATGATTGACTATATTTTTCTATATCAAGATAGAGAAGGAAACAATCTTTCAATGCATATATTTATATATATATTAAAAGAAATTATTTTAATATATATATAGTTAAAAAAAATTTATATATATTATATCCAAACAAATTCAATTTTTTTTTTTTTTTTTAAATATATATATTGATAAATGCAAATTGTACTCCTTTTATAAAAAAAAAAATAATTTATATAAAGTTTGTGGGGGGGGAGGGAATTACCCCGTGCCCACCCCCCATGGTCGGCATAGCCGACAGACCTACGTCGTAGGTACTGCGACTTTAGGTACAACGTAGCTGCTGCCGCAGGCCTTGCGTCCGCAGGACTGCGGCATTCCGTCGGCTTATATAAGCCGACGGTTATATTAAATGTGTTTGATTTTTTTTTTTTTTTTTTTTTTAAAAATGTAGTTTTTTAATTCGTTTTTCTTTTAATATATTATTTACAAAACGATTTTATTATTAATTAAAATTTTTAATTAATAAAATTATAATATATTTTATTTAATAAAAGCTTTATTTTTATTAATACTTAATAAATAAATATTAAATGTATTTCACATAATTGGTAAATATTAATTTATTGATAATTTTGGTTAAATATTAATAAATTAACAATTAATGGATAGATTAAAATAAGTAATTAGATCAAATGATTATTGATTAATTTAATTAAAATTAGTTTAATTAAAGTTAATTAATAATGAATATTATCTTATTAAATAGTAGATTTGGAAGATTGACTTAATGGAAGTTATTATAGAAATGGATTAATCGTAAAGGGGGTAAATATGAAAACTTTGTTACTTGAGATTCGACATTAAACTGAAACATAAACCTTACCTTAACTCAAATAATATACTTTCAGATCCAATCCCTGAGACTTTGATGTTGTCTTGTGCTTTGAATGTTTTGGGGTTGGTTTAGCGTTGACCAGTTTAGGTTGTTACCAGAGGTTCGGGGTTGTGAATGTGATGTCATGATGATTTGGTCTCGATCTTTCTTAACCCGACCATGGTAATGTGATGAAGTGCTCTATGACATGATTGTGTTTACTGGTTGTTATTGCTTTCTAGTTCCTTGTGTGAAGCTGAGGTGTATATATTTGAGATACCTAACTTAACCATTTTTGAGTCTCGATCAGTTATATTTGATAACCATTTCTGAGTCTCGATCAGTTATACTTGTATTACTTTCTGGTTGCTCATTGGAGAACCATTGGATTTTGTGACTTATCATTGATGCCTTCAGTTGTTGATAGAGAACTGTTGCGATTACATGATTACTATTTGATATTATTTGTTGCTCATGAAGAACTGATGTAATTTTGTGGATTATCTTTTTATGATGTTTTTCAGTTGCTTGTATAGGACTGAGGTGGTTTTATTATGATTCTTCGATTTACGAGTTCATGAGCTAGGGTAGGTTATCTATGTGTAGAGTCGGGAAGTGGCTTGCAATGGGGGTCAGAGCCCTAAGAGGCTGCCTTGAGAAACCCATTGTAAGTCATTTTTAATAAGTGAAAACATTTACACTAAATGAGAGAAAATGAACCTAACAAGATAATTGTATGTTCTCTCCCATGCCTTGAGTGCTAGTACAGACTAGGATGGGGTAGAGAGAACGCTTGGTTACGACCTTGCATTCCATAGTATGCCTCGTCAGTACGAGAGGATACTAGTGGCCGCAAGATCAGTAGGGACCCGGGATTCCTAAGGGATTGCTCGGGTAACTTCTACGTGACTTTTGCGATGACACTTTCCCGCTTACATATTAGGTTTCCTACGTGTCTTGTGGTACCTCTGGGATTTAGATGTCGATCTTTTTAGGAACCCTTGAGTTAGCATACTTATAGGATTTCCTGGACTTAGAGAGTACTTATGATTATAGGTTTTGTTATCCTATTTGGGACTTGAGACTATCTCCTCAGCGCAGTGGGAGTGGACCATTTAGGTTCCACGCGGTCGGGTGGTAGTGCTTTTACTCTTACCATCGAGATCCGTTCCGTGGTCACCGTGGCTGGAGTTTTCGTGATTGGCATTTACCTTCACTATGTTCTTGGATTATTATGATGGATGGTTAGATTTTATGATAGATGTTTTATCATTATGGATGTATTGATGTATCATGTATGGGAATAGTTTCATATATTTTTACTGTACTTTGTATCATGGATTTGAGGATGTTGTATCTTGATCTTTACATATGTATATTCTTTTAAGCCTTTCATACCCTGTGACTTGTACAGTGGATGATTGAGCATTCTGAATTAATTTGCTGAGAGGCATTCAGAATAAATGTATATTATGGACATGGGACTTTCTGATTATTCTTTCATATGTATGTGATAGTTGTTAGACTTAGATTTAATTAAATTTAAACGTGACTCAACGTCTTGGGATCTTTAAGAAAGGTAACTTGCAATGTATGTTTGTCGATGATTACATGTTATTGCTTCCACTACTATGTGTTTGATGTGTATGTTATACTTTCTTACTTTAAAAAAAAAATGTTTAGCAAACTTAGTGAAACTTTAGGTTAATTCTTTTGGATCCCTTGGCGGGGCGTTACACTTAGATATATATACATATGTACATGCTCATCTTTTATATAGGTTGTAGGTAAATATATTAGGCATCAACTTCCCTGAATTGCTAGGATGAGTGTGCCCTATTATAATAACTCAAATGGTAAGAATGGGAAGTTAATGATGAGATTCAATCCTAATCACAGCCTAAATACTTATCCTACAAGGAGGATTCATATCTGACTATCTAGCCTTTTCATGAGTCTTTTTGTGCATATGTTGTTTGACCTTGACTTTGGTTGATTTTCCTTATGCATTTTATGCAGTTTGACTTTGTGACTTTCTTGGTAGAATGCTTAGTAATGATTTTTGGATTAATCATTAGTATTTGAATTATTAAATGTTATTGATTTAAAAAGGGAAAAATATTAAAATAAGATGATATTTAAATCGTTGGAATTATTTCAGTATATGGCCAATTTAAAAGATTTAATTTAAAGTACTAAATTAGAAAACTAAATAAAAAGAATTTGAATATCAAATATTAAATATTAATTTAGTGTGAATATTTGATTAATATTGATTAAAATTAAGGCAAGAGCCTACAACACAATGGTAAATTGCGAGCCTCTTATCAAAGAGGTCTTGGGTTCGAATTTACCTGTTCTTAATAAAATAATAATTAATCTTGGCTTCGACCTCTTACCGATCAAATATATATATATATATATATATATATATATATATATATATATATATATATATATATATATATATATATATATATATATATATATAAATTAGAGTTACATTTTATATCATTCGAGTGGGATTCTACACTCTCCTAATTATCATATTGTCAACCATAGTTTTTAGGTAACTCGGAGTATCCTGTAATCATTCCTTCCTTTATGGCGATTCTCGTGTATTGGTACTTTGCATTTAAGTGCCATTTGATGTAATCCTTTTGTGACATCGAGCCTGTGACTCCTGTGATTGCATCTAGATGTTTCTACTTGTTATTTTTGAGTGTTTCTTTTTGTATCTTTCACTTTCATTCTTGGCGTTAATCATGGAGTCCAACATTCATCTATTCCATGCCACCGAGAGTCGCACTATGGCATTTTGTGGATCAGTGAAACTAGAGAGGTGGAATCAAATTCTCTATCAAATGGATGACATGTCTCGTCTTGCAATTAGTCAAGCTCTTGGAGAGGGAGTTTTTGACCATCAATATACTTGGAGGACTAGCAGTAATATAATCGAGTCTTTCATTGGTTGTCTGGTAAGAGCCAAAGTGGAAGCAGATGACATTGTCAGGCTTTGTCATGACCTGTTTGTCCCAACTTGGAGAAAAGGATTGGAACAAGTGGTGTACAACATTGATAACAAATTCAAGATTCCTCTTCCAGAAAAGTATATGAATCTACCATTGGGGCATCTGGATTTAGTCATCGCTTATCAATGGTCATCCTTGGTCATCCGAGAGAGCTTAGCATTTTATCGTGAATGGCCTAAAATGGAGGCCAGTTTGCATTTTCTCCTGCGCTGGCAAGGGATCATTGTAGAAGAAAATATGGAGTGGCTTCTCAACTATCTTCATTTCTCCAATGCTTACATCCAACCAAGGGTGACATTCGACAATCTCGATGATTTGGACTTTTGTACCCCTAATGTAGAAAAAACAAGCAGAGTGAAATTCGACTTCAAATTTCCTCCCAATTTCCAGATGGAGCAGCCCAATGACATCATGGAAGTGATCATGGTTCTCTGGAAGGAAGGCAAGGGCTCGACCTGATTGTTGGTAGTCTATTCTAGTTAGGATTAGTACTATAGAGTTTCAATGTTTATATATAGGTAGTGATTTTGTTAGTACACTTAAGTACCCATGACATTAAAAGACCCTCATTTTAAATCGAAATGTAATTTTTTGTATCTCTTTGTTATAAATACCTAAGACTTATCTTATGTTGTTTAGTGGACTTTATGAAATATATATAATGCATGGTATTCGGTCTATGCCCTGTTTCTATCATAGCATTTTTGTGTCTCATGCTTTAATTCTAATCTTTAGGTTTAAATTCCTTCATTTAAAATTAGGGTTAATTACATGGATGAAGTTTTGAGCAGGGCTTTGAGTTATGTTTCGGCATTCTACATATTATTTAGATTCTTTGTACAAATTTGGCCTCCTTTACAATCTATTTGAATAGGCCTCTTTCAGGATGTGGTTACATCTCCTTATGCTGCAAATTTCTTGATTTGTTTCCTTATTTTACGCTTTCATTATCTATGTGGTTTATGAATTAATGGCAATATACTCATCAAATCTCTGCATTAGGATAATATGGTGGACCTTTGAGATCTCTCTTGTGAGATTGGTCTTTCCTGCCTCGCCATTAGACAGTATTGTGGTGGGTAGTTTTTTTATAGACTTAAATCATGCGATTAAGAGGTTGATTTCTTTTTGGTAGATCTCTAACTACCAGATTTATTTTAATACAATATGTAGTTTGATATGTTCCTCTTTCCTTTAAATTATATTAACATTTGCAAATTAAAGCCATAATCTACAACTGACTCTTGTAGTTCCTCCTTAGCCTTAAATTAAACTATTGAAATCTAGGGCAAGTAATGTTTTAAGCATTGTGTTTCTCTTGCCCGGGCACGTTTTGTGAGTATGCTTCGTATAATGGGTTTCCACTGAATTTTGAGGATTATGAGGAGTGGGAACCATGGTGGCTTCGTGGTTATGTTTGTATCTGATTTGGGTTAAATATCTTCATGAGCTAGCAAGATCTATTGTTTGTTTTGGCTAATCTTCTCATGTCTTTGTGTTTTAGTGTTTCCTATTAGTGTTCTATGACATTTATGTGATATTCGAGGTATGGGCCCGAGTGGGGTCTGTCATTAAATTTAATAGGTTTATGTTATTCACATTCTTTAGTGTTGTTTAGTAGCCTTCATTCAATAGTTGTTTAATTTTGTTATCCTTCTTCTTAGTATCTTTAGGTTTGATTTATTTGATTCTCTGTTCGGATTATTATTGTTTTTCCTTCACTAATTATGTTATCAGTGTTTTGTATTTTGTTTCTTTATTTACTATTTCTTAGATTACTAACATTTGTTAAAGGTAACTATGATGCCTCTAATATGGGTAATTAGTCTTTCTCGGATATTAGTTTAGTAAGATGCTTTATTTGATTTCTTAACATGCATTTCTAATAATTGTTCTAAGATGGACAGGACTATAAGAGTTCGATTTGAGCAAGATATTTTCAATTAATAGGCCTCCTCCTAAAAGTTTTTTTTCCTTCATTATCTTTTCAGGGGTATGCCTCTATGCACAAGTGTAAATTTATTTTTAATATATTCTACTGGGGTATGCCCCTTTTAAAATGTAATAACATATGACATCTGTCCTAGGCTAGACTAGAGGTTTTCTTCTCCATTCTTTCCTACCAGTGCCCATTTGAACTGAGAAAAGCTATTGTAAATTTTATTTATTTATTTAAATAAAATTAATCAAGGCCTTGGCCGTTTACCAATCTATATATATATATATATATATATAATTATTAATATATAATTATCTTCTTCTTTTTTAATAGGTAATCAGCCAAAGCCTAGATTATTTATCATTCATTTTTATTAATATCGTTAGATTAATTATTATTATGTATTAGTCTCGAGTAGATTTGAACCCAAGACCTCCCCAGTGAGAGGCTCACAATTTACCGATGCGTTGTAGGCTCTTGCCTTAATCTATAATTATCTTTATTAACTAAACAATAAATAATTGATTTTAACGTGCTTGCATTAAATAATAAAGTGGGAAAATAAAATAAAAAGAGTTTATTTATTTAAAAAGAGAGTTAACTTTGCATGAGAGGATTAATTAAATTAAATAATTATATTTTAGGGTTTTTTTAAAATAGAAACCCTAAAGGGAGTTGGAGCTCTATATTAGAGGTTTTTTAGTTCATTATTTCACATGTAGGTTTTTTGGGAGCAATTTTTGAGATTTTGAGTAGAAGGAATTTTGGAAGCTTTGAAGGGTTTTGGTTCAGTAAGGGTTTCACCAGGTTGTTAGATTGTTAGCATCAACATGAGGTAGGGTTTGAGAACCTTGCACATCTTTCCTTCAAAAGATTGTCTTCTTCATATCTATGAGGTTGTGTAGTAGTGAATGTTAAAATTTATGTACGGATTTTATTTGTGAAATTTAAAAGATAAATTACTTCTAGGTTATATTATTTTTGAGAAATTAAGAGAAAATAATTTACCATTCTTATGTAAAAAAACTTTGGTAAAATTCAAATCTAGAAACCCTTGTTTTAAATTAGCAAAAACCAAGCTTCTTCTTGAGGAAACTTTCATGCAAAATAATTAGAAAATATGAATATTCATACAATTTAGAGTTTGATTAAATGCCTTTGTAAATCATTTATAAATTTTTAAAAATTGAAAGTCAAAGATAAATTAGGCATTATTATGCAAGTTAAAAGTTAAATCTAACATTTGAAAAAAAGTTAAATAAAATTGAGAAAATTATATGACAAAAAATATTTGTATATTTAAAATAGAATAGATTTATTGTGAAAAGAATTATGTTTTGTAAAATATATATGTATAAAGATATGCATGTAAATCAATGTAGTTATGCATGCAAAAGAATAAATATAAATAGATTTATTTATGCATGTGAAAAAAGAATAAATGTATGTTAATACAAAATTGTTATAATAATTTTGCAAGTTTAAGAGTAAATAGACGTGAAATTTATTTATTTTTTATTTTTTGATCAGTAAACAACCTAAGCCTTTGATTATATAGTTAAACTTAAAAATTACATATAGTGAGTATCTCCATTCAAACAGGCACTGGTAGGAAAGAACAGAGAAGAAAACCTCTAGTCTACCGTGGGACTGTGTTCCTATACAAAGTACAAAATAAAAGGGGCATACCCTAGTCTTTACTACATGTTTCTATTGTTGCCTTCCTTAATCAATTTTAATCTCTAAATCTTGATTAAAAGTTATAAGGAGGCAAAAACATTCTACAATAGTTAAAGGCCCGAAATCAATTTCAGGGTCATCCATTCCCCTCTCTATTATGCTTGATCTTTTGATCATATTGCATTTTGTTGTCTCACTACACACACAAAACACTTCAAACTTGTTTTGAAAATCAGTATTGACTTTAAATAAACGATAACTATCTATGTTGGATAATTCCTAATCAATTATGATATAAGATAGCAACAAGAGGGCAAAACTAATAAGAATTAATAATATTCCTAAAATTCTTGCATTATATAGTGATTTAAACTATGATTGATCTAGAAAGGAAAGTTTAACACAATATCTAAGTAAGATTCGCTCATTAATATATTGATCTCCTAGCTAGTATCTATTAGCTTGGTAATCCACATTCTTTAAAGTTCTATTCAATCATCCATATTGTTGACTACAAATTTAATGTGTTAATTTGAAATATTTAGGAACCCAAGTGATACATTCGTCATACAGGTCCGAATAATTAAAAGTTCAAGTGAAAATGTCCTAACAACAGATGATCAATACCAAAAAAAAAAGATATTGGTGTCTAGGGGAAAACCCCAAAAAATAAGATATTAGTGTCTACGGGAATAAATTGCAGAGTTTGACGAAGCGTGAAGAAAACAGATATGCCCTGTGATCAATTAAAAATATAAAGTTAATGAATTAACAAGAATATCTAAAAACCAGGCTACTACAGAAAACAAGAAAATAAATCCCAAAGTACAACCAACTACTTCACTACCTTCCATCATAGGAAGCTACTCGATAATTTAAACTACATTAAAGAGCTAATAGCTATACTAAATTTATTAATCAAAACTAACAAGGGTGAGACTAAAAACTAGAGTCAAGCCACCTCAACCTTAAACCTTAAGTAAATACAACAAAGATTTACATAGGCAGAAGAAAGAGAGAAGCAAAAAATAACATAATCTTTTCATTAATACATTTATTTACAATACATAGGGCAGACTCTGACCCATATAGAAGCCATGAAGACAATAACCAAAAAGAGATGAACATCCAAACCAAAACATAGGGCCAAGGATAAAAGGACAACCATCAGAAGACCAAAAAATTGAGAGAAACCTTAGACCAAAAACCAAAAGGAGACAGACTAAAGAGGAACATAGAAGAAACTAAGAAACTTAAATAGCATAAGAACAACAAACATCAGCTTGAGTTTAACACTACTCATTCTCCTCTTTCCTCTAGTAGACCATAAGGATGTCATTTGCTTTTTCCACATCATCTAACTTTGAACCAAGGGGAAAAACATAAGCTAAAAGTTATTTGCTAGATTTAATCATATTTGGCAGAATGAATTCTAGTCTATCAAGGTCTTCAAAGGAGATGTCCGACTCAACATATGCTTCAAAATTTTGGAGAAAATTAATGAGCCACTCCTTGCTTGGGTCCTCTTTGATTTTGCACCAATGAAGAAGGAAGTTGATACAAGCCTCCATCTTCGACCAGGTAGAGAAGAACTAGATATTGTCTTTGATGTAAAGAGATGGTTGCCTAGCTACATTTACATGCATAAGACCTTCTAGAGGATATGCCATATACACTTCAAGAAGTGGAATACGTAGCTTCTGGTCAATAGCAAGCAATGCATTTTCCAAACCAGCTAGCCATGTTGGATCAAAGTCATTATAGCATAGCTTGATGATTTCCCATTTTTCAATGTTTTCCCTAGCCATGCATCCTACGAATAAGCCAATAATAGAACTATTAGTGCACCAGCTATAGTCATAATTGAATGCATTTTCACCTATAGCCCAAGAAATTGCAAACCTAGACACATCATCAATAGGATTGAGGATCTGATTCCATCTTTCCTATTTAACTAAACCTCTAAAAGCCACAGTCCAAACTTCTAAAGAGTGAAAGAGGGAAATAATAGACTCCATCAATGCTCAAAATCAAGTTAGCAAAATAACATGCTATTGCCGATGAAAAAATAGAGACCTAAATAGGGAAAAACAAAAGGCTTAAAACTCCAATAAATGATTACAGTGAAACACTCCACCTAATAAGTAATATGAATGATCATACGCTATTTAGGAATTGACAAAACATAATTACCCTTCCTCAAAATAATTATATAATGGTACTTCACCGTTTATGAGTACCTAAAATGATGATACCTATCATAGAGTGATAAAGAATGACAAAAGCTAATTGAATATAAGATTTCTAAAAGACTTAATAAATCTAAACATAACCTAGGTTATATAACATTAAATCTTAACCAAAATATGAGATATATGACTTTGTTTGAAGTGTGAAATCTTCTCCCTCAACTCCTTTATTTGCTAACTCATATGCCTTTGTATTTTCTTCATGGAAAATATGTTAAAATCTAGTTTCTTTAAATTGATCTATTAAACATAAGACACTTTCTAGTTTGGAATTCATCACCACGTTTGGTGTCTGGCATTTTCTAATAGCATTTATAATAATTTGAGAATCTCCTTCAATAATTAATTTAGTCATCTTATTTTTTTAAACTTAATTGTAAACCTTCTCGAAGGGCTTATAGTTCTGCTATATTGTTTGTGATAATACCCATATTCTTGGCTCTTTTATGATCCAATCTCTAGTTTCTAATCTAATTATGCATCCTATTCCTAATTTTCCTAGGTTCCCTTGGGATGCTCCACCAAAGTTTACTTTTTTCCATCCTTTTGGGGGTGCTTCCCATTTACATTCTTTCCTAGCTTTAAGATCCTTTTTCTTATATAATAATGGGGGATTAATTAAGCAACACCAATTCTTCTTTATTATCTCATCCCATTCAGAAAATGTTCCTTCAATTTATGTCATTTTCCTCAGGTGACTATTCATAACTTTAGTGATAGATGCCTCAACCTTATTAAGAAAATATTTCATGTTAAATTATGTAATGTTAAAGATTCATCTATTCCTCTCTTTCCAAATTTCCCACATTAGGATGGAAGGAATTATGTTCAAGGGTATATCATAGATACTATTCTTTTTTTAATAGGCCATCCCAATAGATGACATTGTAACTCCTTAGGAAGTGGAGAGGTCCAATTGAGCTTATCTCTAATCCAATACCAACATTATTAAGCAAAGGGACAACCAAAGAGGAGGTGCTCTGAAGTCTCAAAGTTAGCCTTACATATACTACATCTAAAAGGACCTTTGAATCCCATTTTGGTGAATCGCTCTATTGTTAGAATATGATTTTGAAAGGCTACCCATAGGAAGATGCCAACCTTAGGTAAACAAGCTGCATCCAAACATAATTCCAAAGTGAGGTTAAGGTTATCCCATCTTTGTGAGTTGATAATAAGATTGTATCCTAACTTAACTTTGTATGATCCATCTTTGGATGCTCCCCAAATGAGTTTATCTTCCCAATTTTTATGGTTCACCAATCATTCTTTGAGAACATATTCTAGGATAGTTTTGTTTGTAGGAGATATATCTACATCCGCTAGTGATTTTTATAACTATACATCTTCCTCATCAATCACTTTAAGAGTTTTATAGTCTAAAACCTTCGAAACCCATAAGTTGGTAAGCTCATTTATGACAGTTCTAGGGATGTCTGAATTGATGAGAGGGGGTGACCATCCCATGAATCTTCCTAGAAGAGAGCCTCTTCTCCTTTACCCAAATCCCAAGTTACATACTTACTAATCAATGACTAACATTTTATCATAAAATTCCAAGTTTCTGAACTTGTTGGGGGATTTTTGATTCCAAATAGAGAGGTTGGATCATTTGGGTTCAGATTTTTATTATAGATAATTTTTGCCCATTTATTTTCTTTTTCTTTATACATTCTCCGAACTAGTTTTGCTCCCAGTGCCTCATTTTTCTAGCTAAAGTTCTTAATACCCAAACCTCCTTGATTTTTTGGACGACAAATCTTGTCCCATTTTATTAATGCTTCTTTCTATTTTTCTTCTATTTCATTCCAGAAGAAGCTTCTAAGTTTTTCATTTAGTTTTTTGTTAACTTTTTTGGGTAAAGGTAGACATGAGAGTTGGTATGTAGGGATAGTTGAAAGAATAGATTTAATTTGAGTTTCCCTTCCTGCCTAAGTTAACCATTTTCATTTCCATGTTTTTGTTTGTTTTTCAATTTTGTTTAAGATGTTGTCCCATCCTTTTTGTTCCTATCCCCTTTTTCCTAAATGAATCCCTAAGTATTTACAAGGGAAGGAACCTTTCTTATATCCCATCTAATTACAAATATATTCTTCATATCTCTTGATGTATTAATAAAGAAACTTTCCAACTTATCTGCATTTACTTTCTATCCCAAAGCTACAATATAATCTAAAATTGTTTGTTTGAAAGCTTGAGTCTCTAACCTAGTATTGGCACTAGGGAGGATAGTATCATCAACAAATTAGTGATGAGTGATATTGGAAATGTTTTCTACTACTGTTATTCCTTTGATTTTACCTTCTGCTTGAGCCTTTTGAATTGATCTTCCAAAGACTTTGGCCATGATAATAAATAGGATTGACAATATGGGGCAATATGGGGTCTCCTTGCTGGATGCCCCTTGAAATATTGAAGAAACCTTCTGGGGTACCATTGATTAACAGAGAAATTTTAGGTGTGGATATGTAGTTGAAAATTTTATTAATCCATTGTCAAGAGAATCCGAAGGCTTGTAGGCATTTGCATAGAAACCTCCAATCCACTACATCATAAGCTTTTTGGATATCTAGTTCCATAAACATGCATGCTTCCTTATTGCTACCAACCAAGTGAATAGTTTCCTAAATTATGGATATCTCATCTAGGATTTATCTACTTAGCACAAAACCAATTTGTTCTTCAAAGATTATCCTAGGGAGAAGAACTTTAGCTATGTTTGCTAAAGCTTTTGAGTAAATTTTATAGATAGTGTTGCATAATGCAATGGGATGAAAAATCAAAAGGTGAATCTACTACTGATATTTTTGGAATTAAGGCTAGGAATATATGATTAATTTCTATTAGAATTGATCCTCCATTCCTAGCAGACTCAATTACCCTCTATAATTCTTCTCCTAAGATGTCCCAACATATTTGAAACAAAAAAGCCCAAAATCCATCTGGTCCCGGGGATTTGTCTAGACTAAGGTTAAAGAGGTCTAATTTGATTTCTTCTTTAGTAAATGGTTTATTTAGATCTGTATTATTGGCTTCTGTGACCACTCTTGGTATGTTTTTAAGCACTTTTTTCTTTTATGGTTAAATTAGAGGAATCATAACCATTTAATAAGTTTTCACAGTATGAAACAAAAGTTTCAACTATTTTTGTCAGATTGTCTATCACAGTGCCTTCTCTATCTTTAATTTGAGTAATAGTATTTATAGATCTATTATGGATAGTGTTGTTATGAAAGAATTTTGTGTTTTTGTCTCCTTTAGCGAACTATTTTTCCCTAGATTTTTGTCTCGAGAAAACATCTTCTTTTGCTAAAATTTCCTCTTGCTTAGCTAGCAATTCTTTTTCTTTATTAAATTTCTCGTTATCCATGTTGTTTTTAGTAACTTCATTATTTAAATTTTTAAGTTCTTCTTCAGTTTCTAGTTTTTCCTTGAAAATATTGTTGAGGTGTGTTTTATTCCATTTTAATATTTTTTCTTTGATCATTTTTAATTTTGATACAAAGCAGTACATCTCGGAACCTATGAAGTTGCCTTCTTCCCACCATTGTTTGATGTTTTCTATGAAATTTTTATCTAAGAATCACATTTTTTCACATTTAAAAGGATTCCTGGTATTTTTTTTAGGTTCTATGAATTCAGTTTTAACCAAAATATGATTTGAACCTGCAATTGGTTATATATTGGATGTGATAGTTAAATCCAACTCTGCTAGTTCTCCTTTGAAGAGGAACCTGTCTAGTTTCTTTGCTATACAATTGAAATCTTTCCTTCTATTATTCCATGTAAAATTCCATTACTGGTTGGAATTTCTAGTAGCTTGTTGTCGCTGACCCAATCTTTGGATTCTATAGTTACCTAATGATCATTTGGGATCCTCCAAATTTCTCATTGAGATCTAAAATATCATTAAAATCTCCACTAACTACCATATTTATATCTGGGTATAATCTCATAAATATACTAATTTCATCCCATACTTTCTTCTTATTTGTTGTTTGTACAAGTCCATATACATTAATAACTATAAACTAGAAACTATTTCTATTGTTGTATATATTGCTTCCCCTCCAATTGCTATTGGATTCAATAATTTTGATTTATGTTGTCTGTGTGTTCCATATGATTCCCATACCTCCCGCTCCATTTGATTCTTTCATTTCTACTTTCCATTTACCTAATCTTCTCCCTAATTTGTCTCCTTCTTCTTTATTTAGCTTAGTTTCTTGTATCAATATTATATTTGATTCAAATAGGCTTTGATTGCATTTTAGCAATCATTGCTCACTAGGGGCGTTTAGACCCCTAGCATTCCATGTTGTGATCCTCATTGATCACTAGGAAGGCTCTTCCCCTTCCCTGTTTTGAGAACTTCAAATATCTTTATATGTTCCTTAGATTGACCATCTACTTCTCTTAATTCCTTTAATGATTTTCTTCCTCTCTTTATTTTCTGTTTGTTGCATTTCAGAGTACTAAAGCCTTCCTAATTTATGGAGATCCCCAAATTGTCAATAATTATCTGACTATTAATTTGGTTTGTGCCTTCCTCCTTGTCCTCATCCTCATCTATTAAATCTTTAATGACCTATTCAACTACTTCATTGTCTTCTTCAACAATCCCTTGTTCTTTTCCTTTGCTGACCTTTTCTTCTCCCTATGTTAAAGATATTTTGTTAAAAATCCCAAATTCATCCCAAATCTTGCTATTACCAATAAGCTCTATTTTTGTATTGTCCTTTGTGTGTGTCAATTTATACTCATGTTCTTGGGATTCTAAAAAAGCTTCTACTTCTAGGGTTATCAAGTGTTTCTTTGAGTTACTCAGTTCTTCATTAGTTTCTTTTCCAAAGATATCTTTTCCATCTGCCAGTGTCTGCCAAAATTTATAGCTCCTTTTGTTTGTTTTCTTTCATATTTTAATGTTGCTCCAATGTTCAAAATCAACTGTTGGGATTGAACTTTCTCCTTCCTAGATCTTTCTTATTTCTTCTGGTTTATTAGATTCTTCAATTCTAATTTCGACTATTGTATTTTGATCCATAGTCTGTACTCGTTTAGTTACTTGATTGTCTACATCTTCCTCTATTTCAATAAGGTTCTCTATACTCGATATCTGAATTTGGATGTCTCTTGATCTTTCATCTTCTAATGAGTCTTTTATGTTATTACCCCTTCTTGTGCTCCTCTCTTCTTTTGGTTTGCTAGTTATGTCCTTCATTATTTCTTTCTCTTTTTGTTGTGATCTAGATTCATGTTCTAGATGGTATTGTTCACCTATCATGGTATGGTCTTCAATATCAGTCTGTAGAAGCATGATATCATGAGTCTTTCTATTAAATTTATGTATACTCCTTTTCGTTTCCTCTAGAATGATGTGTTGACATTGTAGTCATGTTTGTTATTAGTGACATGCACTTATTTAGATCGTAAGTAGCTACCAAGCTAATCGAGCATTTCAGTTGCTACCAAGTCCCTTGGACAATTTTAGTTTGCACCAAGCATCCCAGTGTAAAGTAAGCTCTACAGTTGCTACTGAGTTCGTAGTTATAGCAGTAAGAGTCTACTGTTAACTGAGCTACTCAGTGTTAACTATTACCTATTTTGCCTCCCGCCAAAATTTGAATTCAAACACTTGAGCGCTCCCAACGGCCACTTACCACCTTTTATATTATTTAAATGCATGGAAATATCAAAAAAAATAAAAATAAAAACATTTAAAACTCTATGGTATTTCCTATTTCCCTAAGTTATTTTTGCTGGCCCACAACTTTTTGCGCCGTTAGATCTTTCATGATTTACGGTGAGTGCTTTCCTGCATTCTCAAGATGCATGACCTTTACATAATGCAGGGAAGCCCCTTCACGACGCGTGGCAGGTGGGTCCATTTTCTTCTTATGGGCTGCAGAGGGAAAGAGCTACTAGTGAGCTGGCAATTTGATTGGTGCCCGCTTTCCTGCATTTCATCTTTTGTCAAACTTTCTAACAATGCAGGCAAGCGCCCTAGTGACACATGTCCTAGTGATGTCATAGAGGATATTCACGCAGGTTCAGAGGGCACATGTTATGAACATCATCCGATGCAATGAGATGGAGGGCTGATGCTTGCCCATAATATGAAGATGCAGGGATGTTAAGGAATGCAGGCAAGCGCCTCACTGCCGTGTGTCCTTGTGGGGTCGGGTTTGTTCCATATGCTGCAAGGTGATACCAAGGTGGTGCCAAGTTGTTGAGTTGGATGCCAGGTTGTGCTGAGTGTTCGTGGGCTCAAAAATTTTAGTGGGGCAGGTGCAATGTAATGAGGATCTTCACGATCTTCGATCTTACGGAGATCAACGATTGGTGCTTTCCCACAATATGGAGATGCGAGGTAATTAAGCAATGTGGGGAAGTGCCTGAAGGATATGTGTCCTTGTAGGCTTGGGGAGATACATTATGGCTAGGGCATTGGCAGTAAGGGCCGACAGTTATGAGACTGTCACGGTCAGAGTTGCAAGGTGGCTCAGTTAGTTGTTCAACCACGTGGAGACCTTTGTAGGGTGGCATAAAAATAAAAGATCATTGGTCCACATGGATTAGTTAGTTGGTCAACCGTGTGGAGACCTTTGCAAGGTGGCAAAAAAATAAAAGATCATTGGTCCATGTGGCTCGTCCTGGTGGCAGAACTTAGTTGACTTGCTGACTTTGCTGACTAATGAGCCATAACCAAGGGGAATCAGGTTTTCTTGCACAATTTGATCTGCATGATCAATTCCAACCACTCCTAAGTGAATGCTGAGCCTAGTAAACAATAAGAGAACACTCCACCACCTTAGTTCATCCATCTTTTGGTCAAGATGGTTTAATGGGGCTATTTCTGTCAGAGCCCTGTTTCAACAAAATATCAAGTTTCATTATATCTGAATCCGTACCCAGATCAGATTTTCTCTAGATCTTTATCAAAACTCAATGACAGTGGTTGTGGAGTAACTTCAGTTAGGAAATATCTCAGTTATGCTTGAGCTATAAAGGTAATTTTTGTATATTTTTTGTTGGTCAACTCTTCTCTGACTTCTCTGATATTGCTCTGCAATTTCACTGTAAATTCCCTTTGCCTCTGAATTGTATGACATTCTTATCTCCTTTAGCCATTGATGTGAAGTGCAAGAACTATTTGCCTCTCATTGGTGTATTGTAGAGATCTGTAATCTTGCATGACTATATCTCTTTTGGTCTATGAATGGTATATAAGTGAATCCTCTCTTTCTTTGTGTCATTCATTTGGGTTTTTTGATCTGCATGTGATTGTTAGATTAAAGCAAGTCTGAATGTGTATATCTTTTGGTGTCACAATGGTTCAATAGTGCATGTATGGGCAGAGATTGGTTTGAACACTCTATTTTGGTGCATCACCCCCTTAGGTTAGAGTAGGTAGATTTGCTTTCACGCATTCCTTCTCCCTTTTCCTCTCCAAGAGTAGTTAGGTGCACCCTGATAGTAAAGGAAGTCAACCTTCTCCAGAGACTCAACCTCACAGTTCAAGTCACACAGCTTGGAGGTTGTTTCCATGTTTCACAAGGTTGTCCTTAGGTAAAAACTTTGGACAAGGGTGCAAACCTATGTGACAACATTAACCAAGTAATTCAATTTATAAACTGAGTTTCACAGTATTCGTCGAGTCACCAGTGCAGACCAAGTTTAAGACTACTTGGAAGTGATCAGTATGGACTAAGCTTCTACATCTACTAAGTGCATGATGATGACGAGCATTGATAGTGGATGTTGAGTATTAGAATATCATCAAGTTAGTCTTCAAAACCTGAGTTCCTGCAGTATGAGTCAACTCTGTGCATTTTGTGTAAACTTGTATTTTGGCTGACTTTGTAATATGATTAATTGGATTGGTATATATGTAATATTTTGTATCACATCTAAAGTGTGTATCCGAATATAAAAGGAATGTAATAAGTAGAAGAAAGCAGAAGAGTGAAGCACAAGGTGTAAGAATTTGGTATAGCTTTGATACCATGTAAGAATTTGCCTTAGGGCAAAATTCACCCAAGACCAAGAAGCACAATAACTAGCACAAAAGACCAACATAGTATGATTAGAATAACAATATGATATTCAATTTATTGTAATTGATTGATGTGAAAGTACACTAGGAGAGCTTGAATATAAAGGCCTCTAGGATGCATCTAGAATGTCTAGGAGTTAGCAATATGATAAGTCTTACAACCAGGCACATGTCCACCAGGTGTGGGTTATCCTCCATTAAGCACAGGAGTTAGTGCAATGATGAGAGGATAAGCCTAAAAAGGTGTGTCATGCACATTTATGTTGTAGCCACTATGTGCTAAATTAAGAGCGCAAACAATTGTGTTGTCTACATGATAACTCAGTTGATTATGCAAACTCCAGTGTTGTAGACACCATGTGCTAATTTGGAGTTGCTTACTCCTATGTTGTCAACAAGACAACTTATATGAGTACGTAAACTCATAGGTGTCTAACCTATGAAATAATAAAATAATGCATTTATCCTAAGTAAACTTAAGTAAAGTGTAAATAATAATTACTTACACTAACACCACCATTAAGTGCAAATTAGGGGAATGCACCTAAGCTCACAAAAGTTGTGATGAAATGCATAGTGGGTCCCAACTATGAGGCCATGTTAAGTACCCAAGTACAATGCAATGAAATCTCTCTACAAATGGAGAAAGAGGGAAAACCTCATGGGAAAATCCCTCCTCCAAAAAGAGAGATATTTACAAGAAAGAAAGATGCATGAATGGATGGAGTAATCAAGACCCCACCATTATGACATGCATCATGCATATACAATAGAGAATCCCTCGATGAAATCCCCCCCTTAGTGAAGGATCGCCGAATGATAAGTGTCTAAAGACAGAAGAATTTCCAATGCCTACAAACAATGTTTCTCCCTTTAGGAAGAAGATACACCAAGTATAGGTGCAAATATGCTTATCACTGTGGATAGGAAGATGGAAGAGGAATCTAGATGTAATATGTGGTGGATGTGGCCTTTAAAGTCTACTCAAATGTCGACAAGTCCTTGATGAGTGAAGATGCCATGAACCAATCTGGTGGATGCCCAAAATACGGTGGCAAGCAAGGTAACATGTCTATGCATGAAGTTGAATCAAACTCCAAAGATGATGAAGCATCCTGATAAGAAGATGTTGGAAGAGAAGCAATGTCACCTCCCTTCAATGATGTAGGCACACCTGTAAAAGAAGCTACTTGATGATTGAAGAAAAAACACCATGAAAGCTAAACGATGGTCCTCCCTGTAGGAAGAAATGGTGCCATAGGTGTAGTAGAGAACGCTCCCCAATTGGTAGGAAGAATCCTCAAAAAATATGATGTTTGAGGAAACTGGAATACAATCTCCATAGATTGATATGTCTCCTCATAAGTGAAAGAGTCCTCCTCCAATTGTTGTAAAGAAGCCACAATCATGTCAGAATGATCAAGTGGTTGTGGGTTAGAGTGTGCCCTTGCAACAAGTGAAGAAGTCTCCTCAACAAAGAGAAGATTGATGTCATCGATGATGTCTCCCACATCTTCAATATGAGACTCCACAAATAACCCTACAATGTATGGAAGGAAGTCATCCCATGAAGCTGTAGTAGGAAGACATGGTAATACCTACAGTACTAAATCAGGAGCATCTGAGACTAGAACTAGATTAGTAGTATCAACAGGAGTATCAAGATGTGTGATCTTATCTAGAGTTGGAGGAACCATTACTGAAGCAACTAAAGATAGAATGTTCTCTGGAAATGGAGGGACTCGTGGATCTCCATATGCTTCCCAAAGAGCCATCCAAACGTCACGAAAAAAACTTGCCATACTAAGAGGAGCAAAAGATTACTTAGTTATACTTTTATACAAAAAGAGAAGAAGATAAGAAAGATATCTGAAAGTAGGATTAGGTGGCAATATCTTCAAAGATAGATAAGGAAACACTTCCAGATGTTCTCTGCTTAGATGATCAATGATTAAGGCACTCCATTTATGATAGTTCCTCGATGTCAACATCGATCTTATACCAAATTGACATATGTGACAAAACTCCATGAGATCAATTAATGTATGCACCTCCCAAAATGCAAACATAATCAATCAACCCCCCCAATGCATGATTTGGTACTTTATAGGTAGTGCGATTACAATGGGCCACTTTGTCAATTTTGACCTTAGTGGACTGCTGATTTTGTTGTTCACAATGACCTTTTATAGTTCAAATCTGGAACTTTATAATGTAGCTCAAAAATACAACAAATTTGAAGCAATACAAAGCAAAGAAAGGACCTATATCTAAAAGTTATATTTTTGTCTACACAATCCTATAATTTGATTGTAGATCTGGCAATTAGACAAAAAATTATGCACTCTAAAAAAAAAGAGAACCTGATTATGTGTCCAGATGAGCTCATACTAAGCATTTGAAGTTGCAAAAATTGAGATTTGTGACTTGTAGAAAAATTTAGGAACAAAGAGGTCAAACATCCTGCACCTATGTGTAGATCATGAAATTCTACACTAAAACAAAAAAAAATTGCTTGCAAAAAGGAGTCTGTATGAGGAAGATATCACTGTTTGAAAATCACCCCTGTTATTATTTTTTCTAAATCGTTGTTGTTGTGCCTGCAAAAATCAATTGACTCTAGATTTCACCTTAGATGTCCAATTTTGATGAAACAAAAGTCAATTTGGGGGTTTTTTGACCTTCTAAATATGATGCCAATATTTGATTAGCACCAGCAAGCTTCAATCTTGTCTTGCAAAAAATCTCTCCTCTACAGGCTTGATGGCCAAAAAAATTTAGACAAAGTACACAGATCTGAAAAATAATGCAGAGAAATTGCAGAGACTAAAATAATAAAATATGTAGATCTGAAATGATCATACCAAATTTTGCAAATCAAGTCTTTGGGTGCTAGTTCGCAAAAAAAGTTTGCCCCAGATTTGACTATGGCCCAACATAGGTGAATTTATAGTCAATTTTCACTGAATCGATGCTTTGAATGCAACAGTGAGGTCCGCTTTGGCTCTAGACACTCCCAATATCCGTGGATACTGTGAATCTAAGTTGAGGTGTCCTCAAAAAGGTGAAGCAATATCAGTCTCTAGTGGCTATGAAATGACTCCTCTATGGCTCTGATACCATGTAAGAATTTGGTATAGCTCTGATACCATGTAAGAATTTGCCTTAGGGAAAAATTCACCCAAGACAAAGAAGCACAATAACTAGCACAAAAGGCCAAGAGAGTATGATCAGAATAACAATATGATATTCAATTAATTGTAATTGATTGATGTAAAAGTACACTAGGAGAGCCTAAATATAAAGGCCTCTAGGATGCATCTAGAATGTCTAGGAGTTAGCAATATGATAAGTCTTACAACCAAACGCATGTCCACAAGGTGTGGGTTATCCTCCATTAAGCACAAGAGTTAGTGCGATGATGAGAGGATAAGCCTACAAAGGTGTGTCATGTACATTTATGTTGTAGAAACCATGTGCTAAATTGAGAGTGTGAACAACTGTGTTGTCTACATAAGAACTCAATTGATTATGCAAACTCCAATGTTGTAGACACCATGTGCTAAATTGGAGTTGCTTACTCTTGTGTTGTCAACAAGACAACTCATATAAGTATGCAAACTCCTAGGTGTCTAACCTAAGAAATAATAAAATAATGCATTTATCCTAAGTAAACTTAAGTAAAGTGTAAATAATAATTATTTACACTAACACAAGGCCATAAGCAGTATAAGGAGCAACAAAGTTTTTTCTATCACAATAAGGTGATTTCATACTCAAAGATATCTCATTCAGCGAACCAAGTTGTAGATTAGAGATAAAGCAATTGTTTCATCCTAAGAGGTGGATTAGTCAAATCCTTTAACAAGGTAGACTTGATAGTCTTATGTAAATCTCTTTACCGAGTGCATACTTTATTGTATGTTTGTAAATCCTTTCACAAGGTGGGCCTAGCAGTCCTTATTGCTCCTAATAGGGCAGATCATTATAAGTGATCAATGTAAGCCTTAACCATCCAACTTTATACTATAGTACTAAAGCTTGTGGGTATCATCCCCACCCTAGTTTTACTTTCTATTTGGAAGGTTTCTAGGTCACCAAATCTTGTGTGTTAAAGTGTTGTGTATGCTTTCATGTTTTCAATTTCTCATACATGCAACTAAATCATAATACTTATGAAGGACTAATTGGAAATTAAAGAATAATTTTCTTAGTTACTGATTCACCCCTCCCCTCTTAGTAACTTAGCCTTTCATAATATTTCCAACATGATGTTCTTCTTTAAACAAATTTTACATTCCTTTAGATTGTGAGTTTGTGATGAATCTTGTGTAAATCTTTTACTCTCTTTTTTGTTTCCTTTGTTCTTCCCTATTTTTCTTGTCTCGTGCTCTACTCTTCTAATGCCTTTTATGTTGTTTGATTGTAGTAGCCATTAGTATTCTTTTCTGTTGTATTTCCTTCTTTCTTTCTTATACACTTATTTACTTTCTTTACCCTCTGATTGTTAGAATCCTTTTTGCTGATATTGCTTAGTGCTTCTTTTATGTTAGAAATGTTGTAATCTATGCTCAGATTAGGCCTAATGATTCCTTTTATGTTTCTTTGATCATACTTTGCCAATTCTAGCTCATAGATGGATCTATTCATTATTAACTTTTTAGTTTTTAATTTCCCCTAATCTAGCTCTATATCTAGTAAAAATTTGACATTGCTAGATTGATCATAATCTGAATCAATGCCTAATAATTTTCCAACAGATTTTCAAATTTTGATAAGAGTTTATAAATGTTTAATTTTTGGTGGAAATTTTTTGCATTCAAACCATGTAGGAGCAATATTTTCTTTCTCATAGTTCCAATTAGGTTCCCATGCTCAAAATTTAACTAAGAAACCTTTACAAAAATAATTTGATATTGAGATTAATTTATTCCTAATTTCTTTATTTTTGCACTATACATACATTGATGATTTTGAAAAGGTGCTAAGACATACCTGTTGCTTGCAAATATTTTCTAATTTCTTCGTTAGGTTTTCTTGGTACTTACTTGGTCCACTCCAACATGCATATACACCTAGCTCTAAATATTCCTTCCATTTTTCTTCTACATACCTATAACTAATGATTACTACATTAGGAAAAGATTCACAGTTAGATACCTTTAACTTAGATGGAAGTGGAATTTTTTCGGCAATGTCCTTCCTATCACATGATCTTTTATGAGGGGGAATATATAAACTAGGTTTATGATGATTGCTAGAATTTGCCCTAGTTTCTGTGTCGTGTAAAGGTTGGTGTTGTCTAAGACCTAGTGGGATGTTATTTATTGCTAACGCTATATTAGCTTTTGCTTCCCTATTATATTGTTATTATCGGGTACTATTGTGGAAGCCCTAATATGTTCCTGAGCATATCACATTTTATTGAAAATATCCTCTTATTTTCTAACAAATCCTTCCACCTCTAATTGTTTTTTGTTTTTCATCATCCATTTTAAATTTGTCTTGCCAATCCTATTTCTTCTTCTAGTTACTTGTTGCCATCCTTCTTCTACCATGTTGGTTAAATGTGTTTTCCTTTGCCCTTTTTTGATCTCTCCGAGTCTTTCTTCATGTTTCTTGACAAAAGTGTTGAATTTGGATCCATGGTGGTATGTACCTTCCTTCTTTTCTTTTTCTAGGATGGCGAATTTGTTGTTGATTGGGAGATGTGAACTCTGTTGTCAATCAAATTTAAGATTGCTTGAAAGAGACGTAGGGCTTTGGGAATGATGTTTCACCCTGCTAGGGAAAAGTTTGTTCGTTTGGGTGAATATTACTTTTTTCATAAGACCTATCATTGTTTGCTTCATTTGTTACTAATTGACATGTGAAAAAAAATTTGCATGCAAGCTTATTTTTATTTTTAAATAAATATATGTATTAATTTTTTTAAGTAAAAAAAATTTATTATTATTTTAGGTAAGCTCTACCTAGGGGGCAATACCCTTTGTATTACTGGAAAAAAGAAGAAGATAACATAGTATATAGGAGCTATATCTCCATTTACAAAACTAGTTATAAAAAAGCTATGCTATCCATTTCAATGAAAGAAATACCTAATCCCTTTTCCAATAGAGAGCAACCTTGTTGTTCCTTCTGTTGGGAATAGATTATCATTAGCTTGACAAAAAACCTCGAACTTACTCATGTCATACTCCTTCGCAATGCAAGTCTTAAAACAACTCCCAAGTATTCTTCATTAGTTTCTTCTTACCTTCAGCTTCTAGACAAATTAGGCTCAACATACCTCCACTAGAGAGGCTAGTGTCAATCAAATCTAGGGCAATAGTCACCTCCAAATAAATCTCTTCTACAATCATTCTTCGTATCATGATATTTGTAGTCACCGATGTTTCAATACATGGATAATGGGTTGAAAAAAAGATCAAACACCATCTTCCCATTATACACATGGCCTCCTATCCAATAGTCCACACCCAAAAAATTGGTCATGGTTGCCTTTTCTTGATCATTGGCATACTTGAAAATTTTAGATACTTGTTCCTGTAGTGTCTCCACCAATGCCACTTCCTGCATACACCTACAACTGATACCCAAGACACTCGCCATCTGTGTGAGGCAAAACGATGAAGACGCTTCTCCTTAAAAAGAATTATTACAATCTACAAATATAGTTTGACATAGGATGTACAAGGGTCGTGCGAAAATCTTCTACCAAGTTGTTCGATCTGACTGATATTTGCTATGAATTCTGATCACTAGTAAATTTGGACTCAATTTTTGACAAAATTTGGTCAAAATTTTGACCCAAGTTGGTCGAAATTTTGACCAAGTAGTTCATGGCAATTTTTCTCGTCAAAATTTCAACCAACTTGCAAGTTGATCAAAATTTTGACGAATACATTCGTCGAAAAGTTTGTCTCTGGTCACTCTGATTTGCCATTTTTGGTCGAAAACTTTCAAGAATGGGTCAAAATTTCAACCAAATATTGATAGAAAAATTTCAAGTATTGGTCAAAATTTCTACCACTTTTTGGTTAAAAACTTTCAAGAATTGGTGGAAATTTTAACCAAATATTGGTAGAAAAATTTCAAGAATTGGTCGAAATTTCAACCGATTGTTGGTGGAAAATCATGAAGAGATGGTCAAAATTTTGACCAAACTATGAGGTTTTAAAAAAAATAGAGTGGGTGAATCCCCCAATGAATGCTTGCCCATGGACTCTCTCTTAGATCATCTTCTTTGACTAGTGCAATTTCAGAAGAGGCTTGGCAGCTGTTGCCATTATATAGCACGTATGTTCAGTGATTTTGAAGTTGATCTAATGGTGAGCCCTTGTCTAGCATCAAGGTTTCACATGAAGATCTTCCATGATAGCAAGGTTTCAACATAAATGGAATCTCGATCCTTCTTCACATGAATGGGATATTCACAATTTCGAAGTTTCAACAACTAAACTGGTAGTACAAATTAAGAAAAATAAACATAATAAAGATCAACTTAAAGAACATGTAAGAGTCATAATTTCTTCTCTCAAATCTATGATAAACAACTCAACTCAACCATTGAACATAGTAGATAATAGTTTTTACCTCAATTCAAAGAGAAATAAGGATATTACTGGAAAGATCTACAAATAATAGTCCTATGGAAAAGTAGCAAAACGATCAAAGAAATAATAACAAATAGCCTTAAATTTATTGGGGAAGAAAAAGATATACAATGAAATTGATATTATTGATATTAAGAGAACAATAGGTCAAAGAAAAGATAAAACAAATAAAAAGGAGTCTATATGAATTCAAGTTCATAAAGACCTCAAAGAAATGACTACAACAAGTAATAATACACATGTTGCTAAACAAGTTTTTTTGAATGCCAATGAGAACATATGCCACCTATGGTAAAATATGTATAGTATGGAAGATGCTTGGACTCAAATAGGATATTTTAAAGAAAAATAAATTTCCAATACATTTCCAAGAGTTGATGTGCGACCATGAATAGCCAACAAGTGTGGGTTAAAGTAGTATTTTACTGAATTCTAAACAATGCATGACCTGTTCATAGTAGAGCGAGGCATATGCCTTGCACAACCACATCATAATACTCCAAATTTTGCAATGTATGTTTCTCTAAGAATGGTATGTAATGTTGAGACCCTTCAATATCACTATTGAAGATCAATTGCTACTATTGTCCTACTGTTATGATACTACTGTCACTTATAGTTTAGGGAACATCCACCAGATGCTCTTATGAAGCTAGACTTCATAGGGATTTGGTAAAGTTGGTCACAGTTGCAGTGTTGTTGTAAATTAGAAGGTTTGGAAAGATTGGAGTGGTAGATTAATTTGACCCCACGTAGCTCAAAATGACAGTTGTTGTGTTGTTGTCAATATTTGATTCAGATTGAGTAGTGTATACTTTGGCGACCATGTAGTATTTGGCTTTAGCTTGATTAGCTGTGAGAAGTACATCTGTAGTCTGACCAGATGTCAACATGAGACTCTCCATTGTGTATGGCTTTGTGTAGGAGGCATCCACTGATACCACTATGAGATTGTGTGATGCAATCTTGAAAAAGAGGTGATTATTGACTGCAACATTGATAATATGAAGAAGATATATTTTGCCTTGTTGTATAGTGAACCTTGTTGTTCCTACATACATCAAATTTCATTGCTCACTATGTTGATTTTGTTTAGTTAGAAATGGAAAAATTGTTTAGAGTTAAATATTTTTAATCTATTGAGCTATACCCAATTGAATCCAAAGCCAATGAAAAACAAACTCTTAAAGATAAATGGACGTTTATGATTTTAAACTTTTAATGGATGTATATGATTTTAAAAAATAAACCTCTATTGAAGAAAAGAGACATGCAAGTCATTATGAAAAGGATTGAGATAGTTCATTGATTTACCATATAAGTAAAATAGGAGGATCATCACACTAAGTTCAACAAACAAACTTGTAAGAAAATTGTTTATTATAATGGACTATAGTGTACTCAATATAATATTTATGCAAAGCATGCATCCCTAAAGTAAATTTTACTATATATCAAAACTCAAGGAAACTTGACAAATTAACTAATGTTGATGTTCAACTCTTCAAATGAAGTAGTGCAAGATGAATTTATAAGAAATGGAGAAAAAATAATTACAAACCTCTTGGTGCCTAATGTTTGCTTCATCCTCTGCATCATTTTTCTCCTTTGGCAACTTCATAATCTCATCCAAAAGTTTTTGCTCTAGTAATTCTAGTGTCTGAGGTAGAGATTCTTGATAGCCAACATTGATTTGTTGCTCATGTTTAAATCCTTTGACATCTTTGACATTTGTTTTTTTTTGGCTGTCCTTTAGAATTTGGCATTTGACCTAGATAGAAGGGGCTACCTAATTCAACACCTGTAGGAAGCATTTTGCCACTGCCTAGATCTAGAGGATCTAGACCTATAGTATATGCACTTAGAAAGGTGTCAAACTTACATGCCTGATCCAATTTATCAAATTACAAAGGTAATTACTCTTTTTACAATCTAATTCTTCTAAAATAATTATGAATACTATTCATGCATAAAAAATAATCTAATATCCAAATGCATTTTAGTCATTTAGACTTGTTTCCCAAATTAGTGTTTGAAAGAAAGTGAAACCGGATGTAGCTTTAAGCAATGCAGATGAAATTCAATATTACAATATTTTGCTGACAACCTATATAATGGTTTCATCATCAATAAGGTTAACAATTTTGCTTATGTGTTGTGGAATAAAACACACATGATATACTCTAGGACCATTTGCTAATCAATATCTAATATTACATGAATAGAAAAAGAAACAGTTTTGCACAGGCAATGGAAATTAGTAATTACAATGACAATGGAAATATCCACTTCATGGCACAAAACTCAAGGCCTTAAATCTTAAGCCTAAATCAACAACAAGAGTTTGTCATCAGAGCAGTATTTTGATAGATGTTTTATAAAAAGGGCAATAAACAAATAAATCAAGTGTAATTTAATTGTTTGAATTATTGATTTAAGACTAAATGAAGCTATGAAACTGGGTATTATACAAGAGCCAAGGAATGGATTGTATTGGTGTATAAATATATTGATAAAGTTGCTATTTTCAATGGAGCTCAAATGCTTACAAACTTAACTATTTCACTGTTTTCAGACTTATCTTAAGTCCATACAATCACAATATTATTCCTGATCTATAATGTTTAATGTGTTATTTTAAGCCATGTGATAATAATTTTTATTATTCAACAAATTGAGCCCCTTATGTCACTATTTAATTAGACATGAACATGACAATAAATCATGATGTCAATCAACATTTTGTGTGAGGCAGAGATGGTTTGTCACAAGCCAAGGCTACAACAAGTACTAAAGAAATTTTATTGATAATCATGAGAAGATTGATTATAGGGTTTCGACAACTCTCTAAGTATTGATTTGTCTTCTTTCTAATTTTTGAAGTTTAGGTTGGCAAAATTAATATTGTTTCAAGAAACTTTATGAGTATAGGTGGCAATAGACTTAGAATTGTGTCTTTCTCTTGTGAAGTTACAACACGAATACCACCAAATCTAACTTAAGAAGGGGTCACTTGCCTTGTTTTTGGATTTATCAAACATAGATATATGGTATATAGTAGACTCTAGGAATTAGAACCTCAACTTCTCCCCAAGATTTCACTAAATTATAGACAAGGAAATTGAAATTATTGTATTTTGTAATATGTAATTTATAAATGATGATGATGATTTTCAAAGGCAACAATCATAAATTCATAGTACTTCTCAAATATCTATTTTATTAGTTTTCCACATGACAATGTGATTTTGTACTCAATTTGTACTCAACTATTTGTATTTAATAGAAAACACTTTTGTACACATTTATGGACTCATTGGATACAATTTTTATCACTGAAATTTCCAAAACAATGTGTTTCTAAAAAACTTAAACAATTTTTTGAATTGTTGAATGACATTTTTGGGGTCTCTCAAGTCTAGCAAGTCAGAGTTTGCCAACTACAGATATATGACAATGAAAGTGTATGCTATCTAATAATTTTGAATTCTCAATACTTGTATAGGGAATTTGAAATTATTAAAAATCCCTATACAAGTATAGGGTATTCGTAATTATTTAAAATCCCTATACAAGTATAGGGAATTTGAAATTATTTCAAATCATCTTGCAAAAAACTATTTGTAAAGTTATGTTACAATCTAATTAGATGAAAGGAATGCCACTTTGTGAGCCATTTCTTGCTAGAGGATGCTGATAGCCTTAACAAGCATCAATCTTAGGAGCAAGTCTCATCCAAAAGGTTCTTTCCATAGCTCTTACCATGGTAATATTATTCACAATTTTTAAATTCTATTTTTGCACAAATTGATGTGTGACTTACCTATTTGCTATAGGCCTTCTTAGGAGTCCTCTGCACCAAATAAATTAGTTTCTTTGTAAATTTGGATTTGATTTTTTCTTCAATTTCAAATGGCAAAGTTATTCATAGAACTATTTTCGAAAGTTCCATTCAAGTTAATATGAGGGCCTAGAGCTATGCAATAACCAACAAAGATTTGAAAATATATTTTAAAGGGGAAAATGAATTATAATGAGCCAACAAATGAAAGAAAAATAAAATATAACTAATCTATTAAGTATAAACTAACCAGAATTAGACAAAGGAGACTAAGGAGACCCCATTATACTTGTATTGCTAGTTAGCAATGTTTACAACTTTGGTATCAACTAGAAAACTATATTATCAAAACAAGGTAGAAATGGGTAAGAAAGTAGCAAATACATAGTAGGAAAGAAGAAAATTCAATAGAAAACGATATGACGACTAACTACTTTAAAAAATAAAGACTTTAATTTATTTGCATACCATATATGATAAGTGCTCATTGATCAACACCCAACATTATCTAATTTCCTTCTAGACTCGATCTAAACATCATAAATTTTGAAAGTGTAAACAAGTATAAATGTAATCCTAACCACTGGTGGTGAGCAGATCACGTAAAAATTTGCTAATAAGAACAATCATGCATTTCAAACAACAATCATACTCATGCTCAATTCAATTCCCAAGCTTACCACATAATTCAAAAATATTGAAAGATGTCATTGGAGAAAGGAAACATTGTTCATTTACTTGTAAGGATAACTATCCTTCAAAATACACAAAAAGTGCACTTTTCAAGGTTAACCAATTACTATGGAGGAAAGCCAAATCATTATCAATGTGGGCCAGTTGAATCAAAGCATATGAAATGAAAGATTGGCTATTAAACAAAATGCACCGTAACCGAGATGAGAGAAACCTTAGTAAAAAAACCTAATTTCTTGCAATAGCTTTCAGCAATGCATCTTTTACCTTGTAAGAAGGGAGGCTTTTTTGGAATTTTAGCATCTTCTGGCCTTTAGTTGTTTCCTGTATAACGAAACAATTTAATTCATCTTTCCACAATATAACCTTGTCATCTGTCGCTTTCATATTATTCCATGTTCTAGGTTATGCTACAATAATATCCAAAAATACTGTATATCAAAATTGATAGGTACAATCATCTTCTATTTAAAACTCAACATAAAACCTAAAAATACTGTATGTCAAACTTAATAAATGGTATCATATTCTATTTAAAACCCACAATCATTATTACATTAAAAAAATAAAACTATTAGTTCTAAGCTGATAGACTGGACCCCAAAAAAAGAGCTTATAAATTATAAGCCTACTTTCCAATTAAATAATGTGTGTAGTGATAAGTCAAAATATAATTTAGGAAAAAGAGCTAATGAACAAGCTATCACAAAAGTTAGTCACATGCTCTTTTGTCACTTCATTGCAGAAGTCATTCAAAAGGATTGCAACATTTGTAATGCTAAACCAAAGCACAACTTAGGAATAGAACCAATGAACAAGGTATTAAAAGAGTTATCATTTGTTATTTTCTCACTTCATTGTAGATATCATAGAAAGGATCATATTGCCTTCATGGTTAAAGGCATAGGAATAAGAAAAACAAGAAATTAAACGAGAAATCAACAACTAGTTAAGAAGTATAATTTTCATTATTTGTTTTTGGAATGCAAAAAAGAAACACTTCTACAACCTTGTGAATGTTAACAAAATTACAAGTAGTTACTTTAACATCTGATTTTCAAATTAAATATATTTTATTTTCAAGTAAAATGACACTAAACCTGCCAGGCTTGTTGCTTATTCCGAATTTCAACACTCCTGCGCTTAAGAATACTTTCAAGGACAATCTTCCTAGACTTTTTACATGCATATTGATCCAAAAGCCCATCTTCATTACAAATCAGGTTATCCTTTGTCCCATATTTATGAGCATCAGGAAACAGGTGTCGACTATTTTGTTTACTAACAAGATGTTATCGAAGACAATTCTTGATTCATTTTTGTAGTCCAAGAGGAGTTACAACTTGAAAAGAAAAAGTGAAGATTTCTTACAAATTGACATAAAAAAGAAGTGTTTTTTTAAAGAATCCTTTAATTAATCAAACTTGATAAAGTGTATATTAAGGTTGAGAAACTGAAACCTCCCGTTGTGGATGCATCTCATCTAAATCTGGTATGTAGTTGGGCAATGAGACCTTGCTCAGAACAACTACTTTTGTATATTGCTGGCTAAAATATAGATTTCAATCTAAATGTTTCTAATTCATCTCAATACAATAAAAAAATGTAAAACTAAATGCATATATTTGTCCACATGTCTAAATGAATGGCTTTGATTTGCTACATGTATAAACCCATTCTAGTGGCAATTTTCTCATAGTCACATCTGCTCTTTTTGTCCTTTGATACAATCTCCTGCTCTTCCTTGTTAGGGATAAGCATGCTAAGCTTCCATTTCCATTAATCAATATTGGAAACATAAGAAGAAGCCTATTACCAAAACACATGTTAAAATAGGAATTTACAACTCAAGATGTCAGATGCAAATAAGTAAATAAAAAGTTTTGTTTCAATCAAACAACCATAACCAAGACACACACATACTACACAAGACATTAAAACATAGATAAATAAATCAATGTCTAAAACGATGAATTTCTAAGAGAATTTATCTAGCACAGATTAAAATTTAATGAATACACGAGTCTTGATAATTAATATGGAATTGCATTTATGTCTTACAACACTTTTATGATTAAAAGTGGACCAATCATGTAATAGTGCTTCAATTCCTATATTTAGGATGTGTGGATCTATCTCACATGGACTGTACCTCAGACATCCCTGATTTACTAACATGCTCCACCAAGTTTTTGGGATGGTAAAGCTAGAGGCCTTATTTTAAGGAATTAAAAAAAAAAAGGAAATATCGTATACTCATACGATAAGGTATTTTACCAGATCCATTATAATTTATCATATCAAGAAACATTAGAGCTAAATTGATACCTCACATGAATCAACATTCATATTAATAATATTTCAATGTTTGAATCATTTAACATTAAAATGTGTACATAAACATAGAACAAAAAGTGAAGACCAAAATGCTACAAGTGCAAAATAAAAAAAGTTACAGAATTGTATCTGCTACCACCATGCCTCTAGCTCATCTACACCTAAGGGCAAATCAAAATTGGATTTTAAATATGAGTCACTACCAACATAAGGAAATACCTTGTCCAATCATACCACAACCAATGCCCTTTGTGCCTCCTCAAGGTCAAGATCCTATCATGTAATCAAAGTCTATCAATCTTGAAGCAATGAAGCACCATGCACTGCCACCAACTTCTCCATGCATTAGAGGGTATGAATTTTCCACTTGAATAATTAAATGAAGTTGTATGTAAACTAGTTCATATCTGCAATCAAGGAATCGACAGCCTATAAATGGAAGCAAATGTCAAGCGTCTGCAACTTTAGAGCATCCTTCCCATGCCAAACTCACTATGCAATGAGTCTGATTTGAACTAATTCAATCCTATCTAAATCTTCCTATAGTTTATTAAATTTTGGAACCTAAAGATTATCAAACACAAGCCACTCCATTCAAATCAAAGTTGACTCCTTATCATTATAAATCTTTCAAATTGCCTTCATGAAACTTTTTCACAAATTTTCATCATCAAGAAGGGCCACTCTTCGAAGCCTTTGCATACTAATTGGAAATTAGAGCACAAATTATTGTATGAAGTAAGATATTCATAGTGTTCTAGCTCCATGCATCAATGGGCCCAGTATGCTCCTCATATAATCTCACATCAAGATTCCTACATTAAATAACTTAGTTCATCTACTCAAACATGTTATTAAATAAGTCTCCTACATCAACATATCTAATGACTCACACAACAGAGCATGAAAGAGAAAATATATTTTCTTACAAATTTTATTTTAAAAAGGAGAATCAAATGACAAAGACTAAATTACTACTAAAAATGAAGAAAATCTGTACGTTATATACACTCACAAATCATCATAAAGGAAATTACTTTTCAGAGGGCCTTGGAAACCCTCTACAAGTAGGCTTACTCAGAGGATTTGTGGCACATGTAAGCATTACCTATTTTAGGGCTACATCCTCAAAGATTCATGATATACATCCATACCACTAGCTTAATAGCTTCCTCGAACATGGTATTACTCCAACCCTAACTGTATGCGTGAATATGTGGCCTCTGCTCTCACACACACTTCAACATGGTCATTGTATGCGGATTCATCCCGAAATGAACATTGGATTGTTCATCCAAAAATCAGCCTACAAAACGACCTATTGCCTTCTATCTAAAGGCATTTTGCTTGTTAATATCCTCAAAATCAAGGTGCAGGCAACCAGACCCTGTAAGAACGAAAGATTTGAATGCAATTTAAGCTATATGAATGTGCAAGTAATCTAGGTGAAGTACAAGCAATTAATCTAAGAAATAAAAGGCATTAAACTAAAAATGTATGCAATATTAAGCTAGATGAATCTAAACTAAGAATGCAAGATGTATGTAAAAATATGAGCAAATGTGAGTATGAATTCCAGCAGCGATTTGATGCAACTTCTCCAAATTCATCCTCTCAAAATGAAGAGATGAGGGTCTCTTAAATAGACTTTCCTGGAATCCATCAACGGTTGAGATCGATTTCAATCAACGGTCAGGATTAAAGGTGAAGTTCAGTCATAAAGGGAGATTCCCAAATTAAAGGGAGTTAACAGATTTAATTTGAGTAAAATAAGGAGTTAATTGATTCAATTTGAGTAGAAAAAGGAGTTAACTGATTTAACTCATTTTTGATCAATAGTAAACTGGAAATTTCCCTTTTTTAACTGAAGAGAGATTTTGTTGAGATATTTAATTTAATAAAATGAGATATGCTCTCATAATTACTTTTTCTATTTAATTAAATAATCTTTAATTAATTAGAGACACTTTTCTTATTTAATTAAATAACTTTATTTAATTAATTAGGAATGGCTTCCCATTTAATTAAATAACTTTGTTTAATTAATTAGAAGTAAGTACTCCATTTAATTAAATAATTTCATTTAATTAATTAGAAATACCTTTCCCATTTAATTAAATAATTACATTTAATTAATCAAGATAGGCGTATTTATTAAATTAAATAAATTTAATTCCATAGTACATTAGCCTTAGGATATAATTATAATTTAATTAAAGTATAAATTCTTAATAATTAAATTATAATTAAATCAAGTAGGTTTAGTGCGACTAATATGAGTGCGTACTATAGGAATTAAATAAGAAATATGATGAATGCAGATTAGGGTTTTCTGCATCTGACAATTAAGTCAAGTAGCGAATAGCAGAATGCGAATTGCCTATCAGAAATAGACCAGAATTGGTATAATGGCAATGAGCCAATTTTGGGGTATTACACTAACAAGCCAACCTATTCTCTTAACTGTATTAACGAGTGAACAAGGATTAGACTAAGTATATATTAATAACTCATAAAGTAAATGCTCTTGGGGATAGCAACTTGTAATGTTCCTTATCAGGAGAGTGCCAATTAACAATGATTAATTATGCAACATTATGTCTTACACTAGATTAAGAAACAATCACTTATTTATAATACATACCTATGCCTTTAATCCCATACGACCCTTCGTAATCCCCAATCTTACAAAATTTGGAACATTACTTGTCCATGGGAATATTGGAACCATTTGTGAGTAGGAGTGATTTAAATTTTAAATAAATGTTGATGAACTGCGATTCTATTCTATTAAATGATGAGGAGCAATTTAAATTAATAATGAAGCAATATGATCTAAATTTAAGGAATCAATTTTGATTTGGTGAATAAAGTGAGATGATTTAATTAATATGAATTATTTCAATTTAACTATTTTTTGAGTCATACACTTTGGACTCTATAGCCATATAAAAAGGAACCTACCCACTTCATTGCAAATCATAAACTCAGTTAGCTCAAGAAAATCAAATAAGGATCAAAGTAAATCTATTTACATCAACAACTAACCATTTTTTAACAAGCCAAATTTGTGCACAATGTTGATCAATGTTCATGATCAGGTCTGTAAACATTGAAACTAAGACTACTCAATTATATAAGTCCGAATTTTGGTGTGGAGAAATTAGCTCTAAAGGCTACAAGCTATAGGTATGTGTTGAATGTGTAAAATTTGAAAGTAATCATGCCTCGTGAAAACTCAAAAAATCTCCAGATTTGAATTTCAAGCTAAGAGCTCTCATTGAAATTAGGCAATGTATCAAATTTGTAAAGCAGCCACAGTATGTGTGGTCAAATTGCTTCAAGAGTCATTAAGCAAAGAAGAAAATGGACAAATCAAAGTTGTTCGTGATTTCTTAAATAATAACTCCTATCGATTTAAAGAAATATAAAAAGAAAAAACCTAATGTAGGGTGTTGTATGGTAGGTTAAAGAATTGTAGGAGCTAATCGAGGAGAAGGCTCAAAGAAAAAGGAAAAAGTACCTAAAGATGGGATAAACTCAAGACAATGAAGTGTTGTGCAACTCAAACATGATTTATGAGACATGCTCCTCAAGACAAACTTTACATCCAAATGGAAGAAAATCAATGACACCAAAATTTCTCCCTATAACATGAATTTGATAAGAGATAGAACATTTCAACACAATCCATCACCATGGGCAAAGAAAATCCTGAAGAGTGGTATAGTTCATGCAATTGCATTTCCACCAGCCAGGCAATGGCCCAAGCTAATGGCTGAATGTACTAGAAGATATGATATTGAAACAAGTACTTAGCCCTAAAGGAAGTATAGTGGTAGCAATCATACTTGATAACATAAGGGATCCTTTCAATATCTCATAGCACAAAGATGACTTAATCAGAACATGAGATTTTGTCATGAAAGAGTTTGAAAAGAGAGGATGACTACATCACTCTTGTCAGCAATGAATGGTTATAATCCAGGAAGCACAATACCAAGTTGTTGAAGTTGACCAAGGCAAATTTTAAAGAAGATATCAAGACCTCATAATCACATTGAATAAAGCAATTGGAAGCTCACAAGCGACACTATTCAGACCATGGATGTGCTATTTAATCAAGAGTATCATTAATGCAAGTGAAAGATTTGATTGGGCAATAATGATCAATGACAACTTAAATATACAATTAAGAACAATGATGAAATCAATGACATTTTACATGAGGTTGTGTATGATCTACATGATTGTGTGAGTACACAAGTACAAAGGATTAGAATGTTTGGGTGTAATTGGGATTGGACCAAGACAATACACGATATATGATTATTATCCACAAATATAACCTCAAGACAGGGATGGGTTTAAGATTGCAAACAAAGCCTTTGCTATGCACATAGTGAGAGTATTACAAGGCACTCTTGACAAGATTATCAAGTTGAGTGGAGAAATTTGTGAAGAAGTATGGATCATGGTGTGCTAAGTTTCCAAAATTCATCTACATCTGCATATTAGAAAGTATAGTATGCCCAATCAAACTCTCAAGGTTTCTGCCAAATAGTTGTTGCTCAAGGAAGTTGTAAGGTAGTTAGTTATAAATGATAGGAGTCAGAAGCATACAAATAGGCTAGGAATTGCATTTCCACATAGTTTTGACACCAAAGCTTGTCCATTGCTTCTAGTAGTAAGTAACAAGGAGAGAATTTAGGCATTGTTCTTTGGGGTTATAGAAAAGAAGATCTCATTTTGATCCATACTATCAAATTGAAAGAGCCCATGGAGTAAGATACAAGCACTTGGTACATATTGAGGATCATTGATTGAATGCATCTGATGATCATGAAATTAAGAGATCATTGTCCAAGATGTCAATATAATTGATTTGCACAAACATCATATACTCTTCATTATTGAAAGCATAACATATTGCAAAAATCTAGAAGGGCATATAAATGATATATTTAGATTCTTTCTGCATTGATTATGACATATGGAATTAAAATCTCACCAAGACATTGTAACCTTGAAATGGAAAATCACGTGTCAATTCGGTGATTTGGCTTGTTTGAGTATCAAATTCAGCTTCCTCTAGCAATTTCTTTGCAAGAAGATGTAGATTCAAAGTGTCGTAGGTAGAGAATCCTTGCGCTTGGGAAGCTCGGCTCTAGAATCCATGGTGGACTTCACCTGCTATGCAAATCTAGCCCAGGCATTCACTTTGGGATGCCTAGAATGTTTCTTTGATCACAAGTTCACCCTTTTGGACTCAACAACATCGTGTAAAGGGTTCCTTCTTTCTTGCTCTACCAATGTCTCAAAGTTGTCATTTATTGAATCCAACGATCGTTCACCTTCCTCCAGTGATGGAGATCCTGCAAAATTTACTCATGAAGCCCCAATATTACCCACAACAATACCCTACATGGGTGGGAATGAAATAAGATTAAACTATAAGCCTATATACATATAAGATTAACATATTTTTAATTTCTTATGACCCAAGTTGGTCAAAATTTGGACCAATTCGGGAAAAATTAATACATTTTCGACCAATACAGGAATGAAAACCAAAAAAAAAAAAAAATCATACCTTTGGTAGAAAAACAAGTGCAAATGTACTAGTGTGAAAAAAGATTACCTCAATCTGAAAGTGGAAGAGAAAGGTCTAGAACTCACCAGAAACTCCACTTCCAGTAGGCGATGTGCTACCTTATGTCATTATCCAATGCCTTTACTCATGAATGACTGAATATCCTCTAAAATAATCTCCTTCAAATACATCAACATGTCATCACTGTACTCAAATTCCATCACTGCATTGCAATCAATCCCCAAATTCGCTAGCAGGTCTGCCGGTTTGTTACCTTCTCGTTAAACATGCTGAAGCTAAAATTTGCCCATTGATCCTCAAATGTTCTGAGATTTTTGGGATCTAATTTTCTAGTCTCCATGATTGGAAATCCCTCTTCACTACTCTGATGATGATGACCTTTGAATCTCCCTTGATGACCAAGTTGAATATTCTATTTGATGCACACCATCTAAGACCAGTCTCCAATGGAGAGATCTTTGCAACATTGTTTGAAGTGATGCTAATGGGACCTGCATTTGCTTTGACCAACCACGCTTCTTTATTTTGAATGATTACACCAATCTCACCTCTACCTGGATTACCTTTACTAGCCTCGTAAAAATTTAATTTCAACCGCCCCTATTAAGGAGGCTGCTAAGTAATTGAATTTTTGACCGCCTTCTTATCTCTCATGAGGTGATCCCCTCTGGATTTTAATGACCATAAAACTTCCATATCATGATCCCATTTAGATTGGTATCTATACTTTAGCCCTTGGGTCCTGATGTTAACAACTTCTACGATGGCATCTTTAATCTTTTCCTGCAAAACTCCAACTCCCATCTCTTTCTCTTCAAAAATCCTACAATTTCTCTCCTTCTAGATAGTCATACTAGTATAGATGGACTTACTATCCAAACAATTCCCCATTTGAAAAATCTCCTGTCCAATGGCCATTATAAAAAAAATCTCTAAACAATTCATTCTTGACCGCATTCCAATTCAATCTACCTATTAACCACTCCCAACATTGCTACACAAAAGGACACCAAAGAAGGAGGTGGTCCACCGTCTCCTCATCTTTTTTAACAAAAAATGCACCAGCTCAGTCCCTCAATAATATTTTTTTGTAAAAAAATATTATTATTATTTATTAAATCTGAATTTTAAAAAAAAAATAATATAGATGTCTTTTCAAAAAAATATAATTATTTATTATTTTTGAAAATAAAATAAATATTCCTCATTTATTTATAGAGTGGAGGTTAGTATTAAAGACTTTTTATTTATTTTTTAATTGATAAAAGCTTGAAGCCCTACATATTATAATATAATATCAAATAAAAATACAAAGTCTTTATTCAAATGGGCAATGGTAGGAAAGAACGAAGAAAGAAAACCTCTAATCTTGCCTGAGACCCTAGGTCCTATAGTATACAAAGAATAAAATGGGCATACCCCAGTTTCTCTACCTACTTGAGAGGTTTTCCATTCTTACAAATACTCAAATATGACATCTTTATAAAGATTTTCCTTTATACGAGGATGCTTATGTTCTTATTTGTACATTTTACATCCTTTTCTTGTTATAATTTGTTGAATTTGAACCGTGTTTCCCTTTATTCGATATGAATCTAGTATGTAGCATTGTCCATTTGCAAATTATGCTTGTAGTCCTTCCTCATCCTATAGAGTTAGAAATCTACAAAGGGAACGTCTTTCTTGGCCAAGATCTTTGTTAGTATCTTTCATATCAAGGGAGAAAATAAATTAATGAAATATTCCTCTAATCATAAATGATTCTAACCATATGAGAGAGAATGATTTTAACAATTTGAGTTAATTATTGGTAGATTGAGAATTTCATTAGCCTTGTTTTAAGTCTTGGGGATCTTAGTGATTTGAAAGTTGTAAACATTCTATTTCATTATATTTGCTAGTTCGATCTTTAAATTTATACATTAAAATACATATTTTCAGAGCCTATGAGTCTTACTTTAATGTAATATCTTCATTATTGATTTTTTAACTAAGATCTTACTTAGTTTGAATTATTTGATTATGTTTTACTTTGTCATTTCTCTATGTTTGCCAGAGGAGTTGAAGGAGAAATAAGCTATTTAGGGATAATAAAAAGAAAATTTCATAGTTACCCCTAATCTAGACTCTATGGAAGGTGATGTGTAAACACAACCTATGTGTTGAGATTTTGATTGAGTATTCATATGTACTGATGCTTAACTTTTAATTTTACTTAGGCCAAATTGATCTTGATTTCCTAGTTTGTGGTTTCTTAGTTTGAATAAGGATAGGTGGTGCTGATTATTATCTGGGATTGCCACTCTTTCCTTTTTTCCTACATTAAAGTATATTATGTGTGTTATGAATTGTGCTCATAATTTTTGACATAGATATCTTCTCCATTTGCTCCCATATTTGCTAAGGTATTTGCTTCTTTGTTCCATTCCCTATATATATGTTGGATTATGGTATCTTCAAATTGGTCTAAAAGGAGAAGAGTGTCTTCGAGTTTGGAGTTTATTGTCTAGTTAGGGGTACTTCCCTTTCTTAGTGCATTCAGGACAATATGTGAGTCTCCTTTAGTTATGACCTTTTTGACACCTAATTCTAGGCATATCTTGAGTCCTTTTGTTAATACTTCAAGTTTTGCTAAGTTATTAGTTTGGATTTTCAATGGTCTTATTCATTTGGCTAACCAGACATCATTATCTGAGTGGATGATACACCCTAGTCTAGCCTTGTTTGGATTTCTACTAGATGCTCCATCAAAATTCAGTTTAGTCCATCCTCTTAGTGGGGATTACCATTTATAGTTTTTCCTTGCATCTTTATCTGCCTTTGTGTAGGTCATTGGTGGGTTAATTAGGTTTCTCTTATTCTTCTTCATATCGACATCCCATTCTGTGAAGGACCCCTCTTCTTTCATTGTGTTTCTCAGGTGATTTTTTATTACTTATGTTATGCTTCCTTCAACTTTATTAAAATAAGAGGCATTTGACATCTCTTCATTTTTGAAGATGCATTTGTTTCTTTCTTTCTATATTTTTCATAATGGAATTTATGGAGTTATTTTTCATAAATTGACATATGTCATTGAGTTTCTACCTTTTGGCTAGTTTTCTAAGTTGTCTCATAACTTTTTGGTAAGTTCAATTGCCCAATTTAATTGCTTGTGAAGCCATTGCCATCCTTTTTGGGCAAAGATACATTGGTAAAATAAATGCTATATCATTTCTGAGTTATTTTTGCATAGTGGACATTGTGATGGACCTTCGAAACCCATGTTAGCAAATCTATATTTTGTTAGGATTTGATTTTGAATTGTTGCCCATAAGAAGATGTATTCTTTTGGGAGGCATGTTGGATCCCAATAGAGGTTTATAGGAATGCATGTTTATTGATGGAGGTATAAACAAGATAAAAACATACTGAGAGGGGGGCAGGGAGGGGGTGAATCATAATCTTGAGCACTTTTACTTTTCAACAATTCATTCACACATCCACCAGTTAACTTGTGCATATAAAACTTGTAATAATAAACTTTTTGTAACATGCACATATAACCTATCACATGCATGAAAATAAACACATACCACAATATTTGTTACCCAGAAACTCTCCAAGGTGAAGGTAAAATTGGGATGGGGATGACACCCACAAATCTTCACTACTGCAGTAATAAAGTTAACCTATTAGGGTTACAATGTTTGATCATAATATATGATCTACCATGTGAGGTCTGCCTTGTTAAAAGCATTTGAGATTGCTAGGTCTCACCTTGTTAGAGGATTTAACACTTACAATAAAGTAAGGACTCTTTTAGGAGATTTACAAAGATCTATTAAGACCACTCTATTAAGAGATTTACTGTCATTCAAGTTGGTTAGAATTGATTCAGTACCTAACTCTCGGTATGCTCTGTAAGCTGATTTTGAGTCTTCTCCTTGTTAACTAATCCTCTTTTTTGATTTGATAATACTTCTCTTCCCCTTCACTACTCCGATTAGGTCACTTTCTTTGTTAAGAGATAACATAACACTTTCATTGACTTTTGATATGATCTCAATCTTTTACTTCATTATTCTCATATTTCTCCTTGTTCGCATGCACACTCTTCTCTTCTCATTTCATTGCCACCATAATGATCATACATTCTAGGTTAAGATCTGCTCTATTTAAAGAGTCATGTAAAGAGTTTTCTAGCTGCTTCCATAATTAGCCTCTGCATCTAAATCATTGAACACAAAACATACAGATCTATGATCCATGCCATTAACTCGTAAAAATCTCTGTAACAACTTCTACATATTAAATGTTCCTTCCATGTCATCTTGAAAATGATTTACCTCAAAATTTGTATCATTTCTTACTTTTTATGTAAACTCTACTTTGCTCGGCCTTTACTATTTTTTGATACTCAACATTGTTGTTGCTCGGTCTGTATTGTGTTAGACATGTACTATATAACTTAGTACTTTTATGGTTGAAACTCCTCGGTCGATATTGAGCTCAACTTGTATAGAAAATACTTGGTGACCATACACTTACTTGGCTCTTATAGAGCTCGGTATATACTTACTTATGTACATCACTTAGCCTATATAGAGTAGCTCAGTCACATTGATGACCGTCTGACTCTTCCTAGTAAATGACTAAGTGTTTGACACTAATAGACAACAATAGTTAGAGATACCAACAATGTTAGTATTAATGACATCTTAAGTCTAGTTAAACTATTAGTTGCATATAAGTGATTATATATTTATGAATACAAGCAAGAGGTTAATAAATAAATATTTATGATTTTAATTATATTTTTAAGAGGAGTTATAGTGGAGCTAACTAAATAATCATCTAGTTAAGAATGTTTATAATTATGAGAGAAATTATAAATAATTTAATTATAATTTCAAGTTTGAGTTATTTGTAGTTTCATTATGAATTAAAGGAAAAGTAAATATTAATATTGGACTTAATAGAAGTCAATTTATTATTTGGGAAATAAAATTGATATTAATATTTAAATCTTATAATATATATTTACGCTATTAATTATTAAGTCATTTATGATTTAAGATTATTCAAAATTAATAACATGATAATATTACATGAAATTTTATATGCATAAAGAGATTTGACATTTAAATAAGTATATTAACTTAAAAATTTATGTAAGGAGGTATATTATTACCTTATTGTTCAAACACATCCATATGACTCAATCTAAATATAGAAAATCATTGAATTAAACTATATGGCTGAAAATTATGTGTTTCTTTATATTTGATTTATGGTCTTGTGTGTTGATATTATGGTCAAGTTTGTTTATTAGTGACTCACACTTGGTCAAATGGTTAGCAGCTATTGAGCTTATCTTGCAGTTTATAGTGTTAATCGAGTAATTCAAGTTCTACCGAGTTCTATAGTTGCTACCGAGTTCCAGAACTAGTATTCAATTTGCATTGAGCAGTATCTACCGAGTTGATGAATATCAGTGCAAACTGAACTTCATAGTGTTTATCAAGTTGCACAGTACAAAATGTGGTCTCTAGTGTTTACCGAGTTCACATCATCAGTGATGTGAATCTAGTGTTGACCAAGCTAGGATGTGTCAACCAAGTGATTTAGTTTATATGTTGAGTTTTGTGGTGTTCACCGAGTCACTAGTGTTGACCAGGTTTAGACTACTTGGAAGTGATTAGTACAAACCAAGCTTCTATGTCTACCAAGAGCATGATGATGCCAAGTGTTGAGAATGGTTGCCGAGTATCAGAACCTCACCAAGTTTTTTTGCAAAACTTGAGTACCAGCAGTTGGGTTGACATTGTGTATTTTGGTGAAACTTGTATTGTAGCCAACTTTGATGAATTATAATTTGGATTGGTATATATGTAATGTATTGTATCACATCCAAATGTAAGAAAATAGAGAAGATATGTGTGAGAAATAATAAGAGAAGAAGTACGAAGTAAGAAGGCTACAAGTAGTATAAGGAGCAACAAAGATTTATCTATCATAGCAAGGTGATCATTAAACTCCAAAAGGAATCTCAACCAAAAAATCAGAGTTACAGATCAAAGATCAACCATTGGTTCATCCTAATAGGTGGAATAGTTAAATCCTTTCACAAGGTAGACTTAACAGTCTTTTGTAAATCTCTTTATCGAGTGCATACTTCATTGTATGTTTTGTAAATCCTTTTACAAGATGGACCTAGCAATCCTTATTGCTCCTAACAGGGTCAATCATCATAAGTGATCAATTGTAAGCCTTAACTGACCAACTTTATACTGCAGTACTAAAGCTTGTGGGTATCATCCCCACCCCAGTTTTACTTTCTATTTGGAAGGTTTCTGGGTCACCATATCTTGTGTCAAAGTGTTATGAATGTTTTAATGCTTTTAGTTTTTCATGCATGCAATTAGATTAGAATACATATGAAGGATTAATTAGTGAATTAAGATTAAGCTTTATTGGTTCTTAATTCACGCCTCCCCTCTCAATAACCTAGCCTATCCTGTATTTCCAATAATTGGTATTAAAGCATTGTGGTTCTCAAATAAGAAGTTTAATAGCTTGAGAAAAGATCAGAGGCAATGGAGGTATTCAGACTAGATAAGGCTATTGACAATGAAAATTTGGATTTGGAATTGGCTATTGGGAAACTTAAGAAAGCAAAGGAGTAACTCCCTCAATCCTTGAAAAGAAGAAAATATCTTGCAATACAAATGAATGAAAAACTCTACATTGAAGAAAGAATTGAAGATATCTATTCAGAAAGAAATTTAGATGAAGTTAATGAGGCAACAAGAAAACTATTAGAAAAGAATTGTAACCTTCAAGAAGAGGTTAGAAAGCTGAAAAGAGAACAAGAAATTCAGTTAGTAAGGTTGTGTGAAGTAATGGAAGAAAAAGACAAGGCCAAAGAAGAGATATAAGGAAAGAACAATGAAATTCAACATTTATCCCTTCAACAAATAGACTTCATTGATAAGTTTAGTAATGCAAATGAAGAAACCATGAATCTAAGATCAGAGAATGAAAGATTGCAAAATGGTCTAAACACTGAAAAGAAAACCAATGAGAGGATGATGAAATCTCAAGAAGATATGAATTAGTTGAATGAGCAAAATCAATACAAATAGAAAGGTGAAGCAGGAATATGATACACAAAAGAAGGTGAATCATCCAATCAAGGAGCTCAAAAGAATCAAAGGCCTACTTGCAATCATTGTGGTAAGTTAGGTCATACATCAAACAAATGTTGGAGTAAAGGTAAAGTTAAATTCAATAGAAAATGTTACAATTGCAATAAGCATGGTCATAGAGCTAATAAATGCAAAGAAAAACCCAAATTTGAAGGCAAATGTCACAAATGCAAGAAGCATGGACACAAATCTTCTAAATGCAAAACCAAGATATTGAACCCAATAGAAAAGATTGTGAAAGCTATATTTGGTGGGGACTACAACACATGGTGTAGATGCCACTACTATGGAGAATTTGGACACATTGGAGCAAATTGTGTGAAACATCACATGAGGACAAGAGACATCACTAGAAGATGTTTTATTTGTACAAAAGTTGGACAGCTTGCCAAGAACTATATGAACACTAGAAGGATTGAAGATGAAAAGAAAGCCGAGCTGACAACATCAAAAAGCAAATGAGGCAGCAATGGATTCTGAAATCTTTTGAGAATGCAAGTCTGAGCCATAAAGCAAATGTCACTCAAGAATTTGCTGACTCAAGCATTTCTACTTGATCTCCCATAGGGATAATTGGAACTAAGACTCTGGATTAGAAATCTTACATCAGTTCCAATTAGCTAGAAGGAAAGATCCATATCAATATTCAAGATGCAAAGGGATCACTGAGTGTCTAAAGAAAATCTAGATCTTATTGAGCTAGGTCGAGTTGCAAGACCCTATCAAGCAAGGTTGGGACACACTAAAACATTGTGTGGACACTGAGTTATGAATGACTCTATTAAACACTGAGATCAAACCAAGTGGAAGATAGTCCATCACCAAACAAGCGATTGTACCAAGCATTTATGATGATTGGAAAATGAAAATTTGTTAAAAGGAAAGGAATCAAATTTATTTATCACTATGAATTTTTGAAGAGCTATTTGTTGAGAGTGATTTCTATGCTTCCAAGTGATCTATGTATTTATTGTTGAATATTTTTGTGTTTTCATAAACTCTACTGAGCATGTCATCCTCCAACAACAAAAACAAGAAAGGATCTAAGATGTTGGTTCGAGGAGTCAATTGGAAGGCACCAAACTTCAAGTTGAGTCTGACAATTGTAGAAGTGCTTGATCTAACTGGAGCTTAGCCACAAATTCCACCAAAGCTATGGTTGGAGCAGCCTATTCAAATAATGAAGAAAATGATTCATTGAATCATAGGGCTCCCAATGTTGAACAAGGCAAAGACTACTAAAACCCTAAGTCAGGTAGAACTGAAAAGCAAAACTCTTGCCAAGTGGGATGGAAGAGGTATGAAGATCAATAGTGTGACTAACATGGAGCTAAAATGTAGAATTCATGTGATAGCACATAAGATCTATAGCTCTAGTCATCTCAACAATGTGTCATGTGAGGTAGTTGATCTAGCTCTCAAGGTGGTGAAGACCAATATGTCCTTCAACCTTGTCAAGCTAATGCTAATTCAATTCAAAAAAAACATGGAGAGCATCAGGACTTCAAAGAATAACCTGTGTAAGTTTGGTTCACTCTTAACTTGTTTATTCTTCTTTGTGCAAAAGTTTTTTCCTTCAAAAGGTTCAGTCATATGGAGAAAAGATGTACCAGTAGTATATCAGATTAATGAATATATAACAGAGATGAGTGATAAATTTGTCAGTACCATGGATAATTATTTTGATTCATTCAAGGAAAGATAAATAACAAATTTAGAATTCCTAAGAAACTTGTAGAAGATTACAAGGATGATGTTTATTTCATGGTAGACTATGACAAAGTGTACATTCAAGTGGTCAAACCTAGAGTGGTGTGGGCTAAGCCTCTAAGCTATGAGGTTAACATTGATGAGACCAAGGATATCATTGAGGCACTGTTGAATGAACCCGTGGATCCTAAGGCCATATATTTTGGTACCTATGATGAAGCCAAAGCTAGAATAGAACTTGAAATTAAGCTTCCTCAAGCAGTCAACAAAGGAAAGAAGAGGATAGAAAAAGTGAGGTAAGCAAGTTCTACTCTCCTATTGACAAAAGGAAAAGGAGATGATATGGAAGAAGATGATGCTGAAAATGAGATAGAAGAAACAAAATCTAAAGAAGAAGAGCCAATCAAGAAGAAGGGTAAGGTTATCATAACCAAACCTACTAAGTCATCTACTACAATATTCACTAGAAGAGCATCCAATAGAAAGAAATTGAAATTAGGTGAAAAAGATGCAAAGAATATTATTTTCAAAAGACCTCCACCTACATTTCAAGAAAAATTAAAAGAGATTGATGTAGATGAGAATAAGCAAGTTGAAGACATGATAATGTCCAAATTAGGTAAATGAAAATACTCACTTGATCAACTTACACAAAAAATTCCCATTGAGCTTATGGAAAGAATCAAGCCTAGATGGGAAAATGCTAAGAAAATTGCAAGAGATATATTTGAACAGACTCTGAGGTAGCTCATATCAAGTCTTAGTGATAAAGAAGTGAAAGAATCTATGAAGAAAAATGAAGAAAAACTCACTCTGAAATACAACACTTGCATGATATTGGTTAATGACATTGAACATGTGGTGAAGACAACTACAACTACATGGAATAATATCTACAATCTTCATCAAAAGAGTGATTTTATTGTTCATGTTAGTGATATAGATGATGAAGATGACAAGGAAGAAAAGGACAATAGTGATGAGGAAGATATAGAAATAGTTGATGTAAATCTGGATGGTGAGGAGCAAGAACATGAAGCTACCAAGGAGAATCTCTCTGAGATTCAAAGTATTGAGGAAATTGACCCAAAAAAGATTGTAGTAGCAATTATGACCTCATTCCATCACTCTCCAAGAAAAGCTTTAATGCCATCAAGCTCAAAGAAATCTTTTGCTAAGTTGGTTGTGGCAACCACCGCAATTCCATGCACCCAACAATCTTTGCACTTGTTCAGCTGAATACTATATTGACTGAAGTGATCAACATTTCATCTACTAAGTAGCTAGTGCTTCCTCCTTCATCAGATTTGGCTCTAGAACAACTAGGTATTTCTACTATCAGTGCAATATCTACTTTTGTTGCTATCCCTTCTATTTCTACTGTTGTTACAATTCCTAGTATGCAAATAGTAAGTACAAAGATAGTTGAGAACAAGCCTCAATCGAGTACTAAAGTTTCAACCACAAAAAAGGTAAAGAAGAAGACATTGATCTTGATGAGGATATAGTTATCCTGAATTGGGATATCTCTACTTTGAATCCTGATCGAATGAACATTGTAGGTGAACTATTGCAAAAGAAAGCTAAGCAATAGAAGCTTAGAGAAGAGAAAAGCAAAGAAAACCAAGTGCTTGAAGATGTGAAGAACATACTTATAGATGCACTAAGTACCGAGGTTGACTGTGCACAACCTATTTTGGTTCAATTAGAATTTTAAAAAAAAATTCAATGAAGATATAAATGGACAAGAAAAGTTGCTACAGAGAGTAGAAAAGAAATTTGAGAACAAAATATTGGAGCACACAGAAAATTGTAATATATCAAGTAGAACTGATTACTATTCTCAGCTCATTAGAAACCTTTGCAAATAATGTTACATTATTATTCAACAAGCTATGTGATACATCTATCTTCACTTAGGAAATCAAAGATAAACTATCTAAGATAAATGAAGACTTGAAGGCAACTGCACACCAATTGTTACTTGACCCGAGCTACAATTTTACTCATTATTCAAAGATTAGATTTTTGACTAATATGCATGTAGAATTATTAAGGGAAGAAGCCAAGATCAGGGCCACAATTGTAGACATCCAAGGCACGATTCTTCCAAACATGGATGCATTGCAGAAACACATTGGACATGACAAAACTCTCATCCATGATAATAACTTCTCCATAGTTGATCACATGATGGAGTTATCAATAGAAGTACAAATTACATTACATACAAGCAAGATGTTATAGGAAAATTGGGACAAGACAATGTCATTGATTTTGAAGGTACATTCTAACTTCTTGTCACATTTTGGCATTACCATGTAGCATACACCTTTGGCATTTATGTCAAAAAGGGGAAGAAGATGAGATAAGATAAAATAGAGAGAAGATGTGATATAAAGACATTAGATATATAATAAGTAAAATGTATATATGTATGGAGAAGTAGCATAAGATTATACATAAACATGTACAAAGAATTAGAAAATACTCTTTACAAAATCAATTTTGAAAAATCTAAAAAATAGAGTATGTTACCGAACTGAAGACACAAGATGGAGACTAAAGATTGTTTTGAACTTGAAATTTTGAGAATTTATTTTTTGATTGATAAGTGTTTTTGTCACTAATTCCAAAGGGGGATATTGTTGACATTATGGTTAAGTTTTTTTATTAGTAACTCACACTTAGTCAAATGGTTAGAAGCTACCAAGATTATCTTGTAGTTTATAGTGTTAACCGAGCAATTCAGGTTCTACCAAGTTCTACAGTTGCTACCGAGTTCCATACTTAGTATTCAGTTCACACTAAGCAGTATCTACCGAGTTGATGAATATTAGTGCAAACAAAGCTTCATAGTGTTTATCAAGTTGCACAGTGCAAAAGGTGGTCTTCAATGTTTACTGAGTTTGTAGCAGTAGTGATGTGAATCTAGTGTTGGCTAAGCTAGGATGTGTTAATCAAGTGATTTAGTTTATACTGATCTCGTAGTGGTAGTGTTGACCAAGCGGTGTAGTATCAACCAAGTGATTCAGTTTATATGCCAAGTTTTGCAATGTTCACCGAGTCACTAGTGCTGACCAAGTTTAGACTACTTGGAAGTGATTAGAACGAACCAAGCTTCTATGTCTACCGAGAGAATGACAATATCGAATGTTGATAATGGTTGCTAAGTATCAGAACCTCATCGAGTTTGTCTTCAAAACCTGATTACCAACAATTGGGCCAACTTTGTGTATTTTGGCGAAACTTGTATTGTAGCCGACTGTAACAACCACTTTTTCTTGGGTGTTAACAAATAACTAACATATCAAAGAAATATAATTATTACTTCATTTTCATAGGAAGATAGTTATATCAGTTAAGTTCAAGTGAATGAGATTAATGGTTACAGTTAGTTAAAAAAAGATTTCATAATTAAAAATTGAAAACACCATCAATGAATTTACTGTGGAAATTAAAATCTACATATTGTTGGCACTCAAAATTGTAGCCCTGATTTTGAGCACCATTGAAGAAATTAAGTCCTATAAAAGCTTTTAAGTGCGCATGTACCTGGTTGTCCATTTGAGGCCTAAGAGGTGTTGAATGCTTCTCACACCTTTCATTTAGTGTGTCTATGTGTTTTATGAAGTTAAATTATCGTTCTGAGCCATTTCGTGAAGTCCTATTTTGAGCAATTGTCAAATTTGCATTTTCACCTAAGTGTCAAACAACGACAGGAGCCTATGTTTGCATTTGAATATCTCATACCCAGTAATGTTTCATGACTTGTTGCTTTGGGAATGTTTAGTGTCCATACCTAATAGCCTATGTTTCAAATTTTAAGTCGTTTCGAATTTGTTTGACTAGGTTTCAAACCCCTCAAAGTTGGTCATTTAATATTGTCATGCTGATGCAATTTGTTCTAAATTTTGGGAAGCTCTATTTGACTTGTTATAACTTTGACCCAGTTAACTGAAATGATGAAATTCCTATTCCACCACATTTTAGAGGTCAAAAACTTGTTATGTTTCAAGTTTGAGCTTATGACGAATCTGTTTGATCAGTTTTCAAATGCGATTCCAAATGCAATTTCTAACTTTTTACTAGTGTCAGCATATGCAAATATGTTAATATCCCTATTCGTGATGTTATATCTCAAAATCTATGATAGGTGAGATCAAATGGATTGTACCACTATGTTTTACTTTGAAAATACTTTAAGTGTGCTAGTTTGCAAGCTTTGACGAATCCATTTACACACTTTTCTAGGTTAATTCCATTTGAAAAAATTGCTTATCTGCCATTGTTTCAATTTGTGAAATCCGAGTAGCCTACTTTGACCACTCGCCAATTGCATCTAGTTATTTTTCGTGAGCCCAAATCATAGATCCATACTCTCCTCATGATAGTGAACCAACGCCCCAATTTTTGTACCTCCAAGTGCCAATTTACCTAGTTTTCGAAGCCAAATTCGAACGCAATTTATTGTTTTCTAATGTGTTTGCTTGCAGGCAGTTCTGAGAAAGCAACTTTGATGGTCAATATCTTTTGACTGGGAAGGCATCATGAGATGAGATTCGTTGGGGTAAGATTATGCAGAAAAAAGAATCAGTGTGTCAGTTTTCAAAGCCCAGTAAGGTGTTTTGGTTAGTTTTTAAAGCCGATCAAAGGACTTCCTAGCACAAAGTCGATAGTTTGTAGATAAAGAGGTAAAATGAGTTTTAACGAATGGTTTAGTGATTGAATTTCGATCAAATCAATGCTAGAGGGTGAATGCGTTAGTTTTGCATTTCAGTTGTTTAGAAATGAATTTTTTTTAGCCAGACCAACTTTGGGGTCCGACTAATTTCACCAGATTACCAAGACATCGAGGTTGGTTTTCAAGATGTGTACACATGATTAATGGAATCAAATAAGACATATGTGAGCTCTCATGCTTCATGTACAAAGGAAATAAGTTAAAGTTTTATTATTGTTTGGTGCGAATGGAGAGTTCGGTTACATCAAGGATGTCTTACAGTCTGTATCTTGATATTTGAATATGTGGATCATAACCTCATTGGATTTCTTGCATGTCCTTTTATAAATTTCAATGAACCCTAGATTAAGGGCTATATCCAATGATTATTATACTGGCTTGACCCTTGCCATGCCCATGGTGTTTTTCCCGTGGTGTTTTGCATCATGATATAAAGGGTTCAAATTTTCTAAATGACAATTCGAACATTCTAAGGATGGTGAAGTGTGTATTGAGGACAATGAAGCTATCTTGAGGATGCTTCATTTTACTATGCAAACCAAGGAAGGAATGTCATGTGATGAATTTGTAGGTGCTTGTATTTCAAAGCATATTGATTATGGAAATGTATTGAAATTTGTCTCTGTGCACTTGCTAAATACAATCAAGATTGGAAATCCCATCGCAAAATCCTCCCTTGAGATGGTGATCACACTTTAATTGGAAGCAATGGGTATTGGGGCTGAGGTTGATCATGCACTCCTTGCCCTCAAAAATGCTGGAGAGGTGAAAAATAAATTTGACATGAAGATTGAGGAACTCAATGACATGTTAAGAAAAACCCAAAAATCTATGGCAAGACTGGAGTGGTATAAGGTGTGTTGTAAGGAAAAAGGCATTGGATGTTATGATTCTTTCAAACAACAAATTGACAAGAAGGATTTCATTGTGCTTACAAATGATGGAGACATTCATAAATGGACTAATGCTCTACCAAATCCTACCGATGGAGTATAATGTTCCTAGTACTCCCGTGTATGGGCGTGGTCCTTGCATTCCAAATAGTGATAAATAAGCGTTGAAAAACATTGGAGGTACATCAACCAGATAACAAGCCGTAGTAAGCTTAAGAGAAACAAGCTGCAGTCAAAGTAAAGGAAAATGAAGTCTCGAGAAGTTGATTGAAGAACATGCCGCTAGCTAAAATATAGAGGCACCAGTTTTAAGAAGAGGCAAGTCAAAGAAGAAGCCACTTTTTTACAATGGCAATCCCCATGCAAGGAGATTCATGCATAACATAGGGGACATATGTTTTTATTTGTTTCTATGCATTAAAAAAGAAGATCTCCATGTTAAAAAGGAGGCCACAACACCGAAAATAGGGGAGGATGTTTTGCAATTTAAGTTGCCTTGTATAGGAATGAGCAAGCAAGAAATGGATGCAAAAGGCAGGGGCGAACAAATCATGTGCAAGAAGAAGGCAATGAGAAAAGGAACTCATGCCATATAAGAAAGAGCAAGCCTCACATGTTAAAGAGATCTAGGCAAGTCAATGAAGCCAAAGGCAGGTCAAAGAAGCCACCAATATAGGGAACAACCCATGCAAAGGTAAGCCCATGGCTGAATAAAAGGGGGATGCCCACAAATAATTAAATTTCACAGAGGAAACTGCAACAAAGACATAGAGCAGGGAACAACCCACGCAAAGAGAAGTCCATGGCATGAAGGAAGGAGGCGACACATTTTATAAAAAGGAGAAAGCCGCTAGTCAAAGGCAGGCTACCCAACAAAGGTATTCACGTAGCCACAAAAAAGGGCAAAGCATGAGGTTGAGGTGACATCGCTATGGAAGCCAAAGGAGAAAAGGTCAAATACATAATCCCACATTCACGAAATGGAAGGGTATTGTTATGTTTAAATAGTAAACCACTCATACTACATAATGTGTTAAAGACAAGTGCCTTTTGAAGGCAGGCTCGCATGCGTGGGTCCTAGTTGGCCAGCTAGAGGTCATCAAACATAAATTTTAAACAAGCACATGGACAGAGAGGTGATGTGGAATTGGAAGAACCCGATTGTGACATGTGGACAATCATGTGGTTGTTGCTATGTCGCCGAGTGAAGTTGCTCACCAATTAACCATGGTGACATAGCGACCATTGAGGCAGTAATGACACATGGGACCAAGTGGTAGTGACATGGCGATGAGTAGGCCCAGAGGTGGTGATGACACGTTGTAGTCAAGGATGGAGTTCACTGAAAAAGTTGTTGAAATTTGATGGTTGCCATGTCGCCACTGGAAAATGGGAGATTTTTCAGCAAGTGACATGGTGAATTGCCAGAAAATCAAGATATTTGACAGAGTTTGTGAGAAAGAATGTGGGTCCCACCCGAGATCAGAGCCAGTCCAAATGTGACATGTGGCAACGGTTGAATAGTCAGAACCAATAAAGAAGTGAAATGTGGCACTGTTCAAATGGTTTAAGGAGGAAGTGGAGATTTTAAAAATAAAATAATATCCCCACCACGTTCATTCTAAAATTGAAAAAAATGATTTCAAATAATAAATTTCTATAGTTTAAACTATGGAATATTTTAAATTTTTAAATTTTATTCTTTTATTTGCTTTGGCCATGGAGTGGAACCTTGAACTTTAGAAAGGCATAATAGGGGCATTTTTTCACTGAAATGGGTGATCCAATATAACATCGGAACTGAGAAGAGACAAAAATTTTGAACATGAAGTCAATTTTTGCACAGGTGCTCACTGGTTTGCACTATAAGCCAATTTGTGATTCTCAGGCATTCTTAGTAGAATGGGAAAAATTCGTCAATGATCATCAGAATTGGTTAGAGGGCAGACATGAAGACTTATTGAAGCCTGAATGTGGAAAAAATACCTTTGAAAGGATTATATTACATTCTAGAGGCCATAGTTAACTGATTTTTCACTTTTACCTTGAGTTCAGTTTAGCATCAAAATCAGTTATGATTCTAATCAAGTATCTTAGATATTTCTTGCTTGTGGAGGTCAAATGATGAGGATTTGATTCACCCATTGTAGAGAGAGATTAGAGAGAGTCTTTTCATTAATAGGAGAGGGAATTTCAAGTGGACACATGTCAAATGTAGAGCAGATCTGAGAATTCCTTCCTCTATATCACTCTCTTTCTTTCTCATTGTACATGTTCCAGTTTTTGGGAAGAAAAAGTTTCATTGCTGTGATGCCATTAGAGGTTCCAATTTTTCACTGTGAGACCATTGGTTCTAGTTTTTGACATGTTTCCTTGACTGTGACACCATTCTTTCAGCATAATTATCTTGTATGAACAACAGTAGTGCAGATTATAGAATAAGTTCAGATCTATTAGGTGTTTTCATGCATATGAATGTATTGTTTCAAGGAAATAAATACGAAGAACAATAGATGATTGAGTTTCATATTTAAATCTTGTCTCCTTTCTCAGTGAGCTATAATGTTTTATGATCTTTGAACAAAGAACCTAGATCATAGTTGTAGTTCCTTAAGGTAGTATGTTGTTTCATTGTTGCTTATAACTCAAGGGGTTATGTAAATGCTTCAGGGAAATCAATAGGGTTGCAAATTTATTGAGGAGCATATAAGGTAAGAATGAGATTTAGATTGAAAATATATGTCTATTTACAAGGTGGATAGATAGATCAAGTATCTAAAGATACAATTATGTCTTAGGTATCCATATGTATGTAATTGATTCATGGAGTTGCCTAATAAATAAGACACTGATCAGCTATAGGATCATTAGTTCTTACTGCTGCATATTAGGGGTTTTGTTGAAATCAACATTATTAATCAAATGCTTTTCCCCCTTTCATGTTGAAGAGCCAAAATAGAATGCCCTCACTCAGCTTGTGAATACCATAGAATTGTAATTTGCTACTGCACTTCTTTGTTGCTGCATAGGTCATTAGGAGAAATAAGGGTTTTTATCTGCTTTGTGAGCTTCAGGAATACATTTTGCACTAGTACCATATGAGTTGAATCTAAGGTCCACCCACCTAGGTTTTGGAGAGCCTGAAGTAGAAGAAGGGTCAAGCCTTATAGTTTTCCTGGTGTTTGAAATGGCATGTTGAAGATGCGAGTTAGCTGCCCCTAGATGTACCATATTCTCATCGGGGTAATTGGAAATCAGTAGCATTTTCAAACACCAACAAAATGGTGCTTCTGCTAGGGATGTGCATAACCAAAATCTTTGGCATGAAATAGATCAGATATAGCAAATATATAGCAAGATGTATTCCTTATTTTCCTTGCTGAAGTTTCATATTCCCCAGTATCCTTATTCATTGATAATTGTAGTTTGACTGAATTGAATAATTTGTAGTATCAAAGTCATTTGGTATTTTTATATCTTGCTATCATAATTCAAAGTTAATGTCAAAGTTCTTTCACTTTGTCAAGAGTGGGAAATTTCGAAGTGTTGTATAAAGTTTCAAATACCAATTGTTAATTTTGGACCAACTTTTTATGTTTTGCAAGTTTGGTAAATCTTTTCTTACTAAATGAGTGGTGACTCAAAGTCATATCTCTACACCAGTGCTTCATGAATGTGAAGGTATTTTGATGGAAATAACAGTTGGAAAGAAAATTTGAAGAATTCATCTCAAGTTCTTGACAATGGGTGAAAGAATTAGGTGACATGCAGTACAAGTGTTACTAAATCTAGATAAGATCTGAATTTGCTATTATTTGTAGCATTGAAGTAGTTGCAGGAATCCGTATTAAAAGGTATTCTCCACTTTCATGTGATTTCATTTCCATGAAACTAAGTTTTACAAAAGATTCTTCGTCAAATGGTTTTCAGCATTAAATAGGAGAATGGTTTAACACATCTCAACATACTTTGTGGAAAGTAGATTTAGCAAAAGTGTTCTTACATTTTGAAGTATGCTTGAAGTTCCAAATTGGTAGAAGGTATTTTTAGATCTATTGCAAGTTGTGAATCTAAGTATTAATGGTGACTGAGTTTTAAGTTTGAAGAATGTCAAATTTCCCTTCATCAAGTATGCAGTCGGTTAGTGAAATTACTAGATCTATTTCTACCAAGCGATGTATACCATTAAACTTCAATGGCATTCACGGTTTCCCAAATTTCATCCTAATGATGTTAGAAATAAATTGCCTAAGTTTAGTGGGAACCATCTTGTTTTAGCTAGTCACAATGTTGAATTATTTAGTGATTTGATGGGTGACTATGAGATTGCTCATGAGGATGTGCACATGAAGTTATTCATTCAAACATTAGGAGGTAATGCTAGAGACTGGTTTTCTTTTCTACCAACATATTTAATTTCATCTTGGGATGAATTACTTTCAACCTTCATGAAGTAATTCGGGGAAAGAGTAAGCATCTCTGATTATTTTGATAAGTTTTTGAATATCCAAATCAGGAATAGTGAGTTAGCTCCTAAATTTAATATCAGATTTGCAAGAGTTTTGAACAATATTCCTGAAAGTTATAAGCTGGATGATCAAGTGTGTCTTGTTGTTTATCTCAGTGCTTTTGATAAGAAGATGAGTTACTTATTGAGAAATAAGGAACCTGAGACTTTGCATCATGCATTCATGATGGCAATGGAGATTGAAAATAACATGAAATATGGTTTAACTAAGAGTCACTTCTCTAGGAATGTTTTTCGACAAGATGAGGTGCAAAGGAAAAATCAATGTCATGTAGAATGTTCAAATTTAGATCAGCAAGTAGGTACCCTTGTTGTAGTAGATGGTTTGGTTGAAAATTTAGAGTTAAAGACATGTGCAGATGAAGTTTATTGGTTTCAAGAAAGAGATGAGTCTGTTCTTGCTGAATGTAATCCACATGTTTCTAGTATTACAACAATAGATGATAGAGTTGATTCATTTGAAAAAGTATACATGCTAGGTATAAATTTAGTTATTCATTCTTCTATTGATGATCTACATTATGCTGAAAACATAACCAGTCATGAAGTTGAAAGGTGTTCATCACAATATGAGGATGAAGAGGCTGGAAGTAATGTGTCAAATGATGAATTTGAAGTTGCTGATCTGATGTATAATAAAGAGGTGTCATATGAAGCTGATGATGAGAGTTGTTACTCAAATCAATAAGAGGACATTGCTAGTACATATTTGTTTTCATATGAATCAGATGAAAATTGGGAAGAAAAGAGCAATGATGAGAGTGTAGTTTCTCATGAAGATGAAGGTACGATTTCTTGTTCTAAGTCTAAAAATGATAATGCATCTTAGTTTTTATGTTATACAAATCAGTTTGGATGTGAAGAGTTTGGGAGTGATTTGTCCCTAAAGCTTGAAGATAAAGAAATGGTTGATCAAATTGATGCTAATGGGTTCGAACATGAAGTTTTGAGTGAAAGATTATTAAAAGGTTTTATGTTAAACAATGAGGTTGCAGTGTATGGTAATGGTTTTAGTGATGAGTCATGCTCTATCCATAGAGGTCATCCTAAAAATGGTAATGAAGGTGATGTAGTCATTGATACTATATGTATGGTAGATGAAGAAGAAAGCAAGTCTTCATATGATTCCAATTTTTTGTCATATGCTGCAAGTTTTTGTGACAATACATTGAGTAATGGCTTCAAGGTGTTTGATAACATTTCATATGATGATGATCTTGATGATGGTCAACCCCTTTTTGTCATAATGTCCAAAGAGGACCATTACATGGAGTTATCAATCCATTGTTTGAGAAGGACTTTGAGCTTTCAGATTTAGTTGAGCTGGGTATAAATGATAATGAATTATCATCCTATTGTAAGAAACCAGTTTATTCTTCTTCCAGATGTGATAGTGAATACACTAATCAACATTTCAATTGTGATTATGAGGACAAGGTGTTTGATGAGATGGTTATCGAAAATTTTCCTACACCTTGCAAGGATTTTTATGGTGAATGTTTTAATATGACTGATTCATTTGATGATTGTGAAGAATCATTGAAGGACTTCAGATTATATTCAGATTTAGACATTGATGACATGTGTGTACAAGTCTAAATGTTCATTTGAGTACAATCCAACTATGCATAAGGAAACACAATTTCAAGATACGTGTGATTCTATTCCCCAAGTTGAGTATGAAGCCTTCGATATTCAAAGTTGATAGCATGCATGATTCATTGAATGAAGGAAAGTTTTAGTTTGAGTCTAATAGTTATAACCATGCTGATCAAAACTTTCATAATGAGCAAGTAGTTAAAAATGAATCTAGTTTTTATACACATTATGAAAGTCAAGGTCTAGATTCAGTTCTCCCAAGTGAGTTGATTCACGATGCTAATCTAATTGGTGAGACTGATAGAAATAATATTTTCAGCTTACCTCATGATGAAAGGAACGAAAATTAGATTTATGACAGAGGTAAAAAGTTTTGCTAAAGTTTGGTGGCCCAGGGTCATCATTTTGTATATAGTAGAGGTAGTTGCTTTTGCTTTCAATAAAGCTTTTCGAGAGGAAGTTTTTGTTATTTTGAGTGAGTGGTCTACTTCTTATAGAGATTTGAATCCTTGTCATGCCCACAAGGGACATGCATCCCTAGCCAAAGCCACTGTTGGCATTCAAAATTGTAGCCTTGATTTTGAGCACCATTGAAGAAATTAAGTCCTATAAAAGCTTTTAAGTGCGCATGTACCTGACTATCCATTTGAGGCCTAAGAGGTGTTTAATGATTCTCACACCTTTCATTTAGTGCATCTATGTGTTTCATGAAGTTAAACTATCATTCTGAGCCATTTCGTGAAGTCTTGTTTTGAGCAATTGTTAAATTTGCATTTTCACCAAGTGTCAAACAGCGACAGGAGGCTAGGTTTGCATTTGAATATCTCGCACCCAGTAATGTTTCATGACTTTCCACTTTGGAAATGTTTAGCGTCCATACTTGAGAGCATATATTTTAGATTCTAAGTCATTTTGAATTAATTTAACTAGGTTTCAAACCCCTCAAAGTTGGTCATTTAATATTGTCACGTTGATGCAATTTGTTCTAAATTCTAGGAAGCCTTGTTTGACTTGTTATAACTTTGACCCAGTTAACTGAAATGATGAAATTCCTATTGCACCACATTTTAGAGGTTAGAGACTTGTTATGTTTCAAGTTTAAGCTTATGACAAATCTTTTTGATCAATTTTCAAATGCGATTCCAAATTCAATTTCTAACTTTTTACTGGTGTCAGCATATGCAAATATGTTAGTACCCATGTTCATGATGTTATACCTCAAAATCTGTGATAGGTGAGATCAAATGGATCATACCACTATTTTATACTCTAAAAATACTTTAAGTGTGCTAGTTTGCAAGCTTTGACAAATCCATCTGCACACTTTTCTAGGTCAATTCCATTTGCAAAAATCACTTTTTTGCCATTGTTTCAATCTACAAAATTTGAGTAGCCTACTTTGACTGTTCATCATTTGTGCCCAGTTATTCATCATGAGCCCAAATCGTAGATCCATACTTTCCTCGTGACAGTAAACCAACACCCCAATTTTCGTACCTCCAAGTGTTAGTTTAACCAATTTTTGAAGCCAAATCCTAACACAATTTATTGTTTTCTAACATGTTTGCTTTCAGGCAATTTTGAGAAGGCAACTTTGACGGTCAATATCTTTTGAATGGGAATGCATCATGAGACAATATTTGATGGGGTAAGAGTATGCAAAACAAAGAATCAATGTGTTAGTTTTCAGAGCCTAGTCAAGTGTTTTGGTCAGTTTTTAAAGCCGGTCAAAGGACCTCCTAGCACAAAGTCAACATTTTGCAAATAAAGAGGTAAAATGAGTTTTAACGAATGGTTCAGTGATTGAATTTCGATCAAATCAATGCCAGAGGGTGAATGAATCAGTTTTGCATTTCAGTTGTTTAGAAATGAATTTTTTTTTAGCCAGACCCACTTTGGGGCCCGACTAATTTCACCAGATTACTAAGAAATTGAGGTTGGTTTTCACGATGTGTACAGATGATTAATGGAATCAAATAAGACATATGTGATCTCTCATGCTTTTGTATGAAGGAAATAAGTTGAAGTTTTCATACTGTTTGGTGTGAATGGAGAGTTCAGTTACATCAAGGATGTCTTACAGTCTATATCTTGATATTTGAATATGTGGATCATAACCTCATTGGATTTCTTGCATGTCCTTTTATAAATTTCAATGAATCTTAGGTGAAGGGCTATGTCCAATGATTATTATACTGGCTTGACCCTCACCATATCCATGGTGTTTTGCATCATGATATAAAGGGTTCAAATTTTCTAAATGACAATTCAAACATTCTAAGGATAGTGAAGTGTGTATTGAGGACAATGAAGCTATCTTGAAGATGCTTCATTTTAGTATGCAAACCAAGGAAGGAATGTCATGTGGTGAATTTGCAGGTGCCTGTATTTCAGAGCATATTGATTATGGCAATGTATTGAAATTTGTCTCTATGCACTTGCTAAATACAATCAAGATTGCAAATCCCATAGCAAAATCCTCCCTTGAGATGGTGATCACACTTTAATTGGAAGCAATGGGTATTCGGGCTAAGGTTGATCATGCACTCCTTGCCCTCAAAAAAGTTGGAGAGGTGAAAAATAAATTTGACATGAAAATTGAGGAACTCAATGACATGTTAAGAAAAACCCAAAAATCTATGGCAGGACTAGAGTGGTATAAGGTGTGTTGTAAGGACAAAGGCACTGGATATTATGATTCTTTCAAATAGCAAATTGACAAGAAGGATTTCATTGTGCTTAAAAATGATGGAGACGTTCATCAATGGACTAATGTTGTACCAAATCCTACCAATGGAGTATAATGTGCCCAATACTCCTGTGTATGGGCATGGTCCTCACATTCCAAATGGTGATAAATGAGCATTGAATGACATTGGAGGTACATCGACCAACTAACAAGCCACAATAAGCTTAAGAGAAACAAGCTGCAGTCAAAGTAAAGGAAAATGAAGTCTCAAGAAGCCAATTAAAGAACATTCTGCCAGCTAAAATATAGAGGCACCAATTTTACGAAGAGGCAAGTCAAAGAAGAAGCCACTTTTTTACAATGGCAATCCCCATGCAAGGAGATTCACGCATAACATAGGGGACAAATTTTTTTATTTGTCTCTATGCATTAAAAAAGAAGATCTCCATGTTAAAAAGGAGGCCGTGACACCGAAAATAGGGGAGGATGTTTTGCAATTTAAGTTGCCCTATATAGGAATGTGCAAGCAAGAAATGGATGTAGAAGGCAAGGGAGAATGAAGCATGTGCAAGAAGAAGGCAATGCGAAAAGGAGCTCACGCCATATAAGAAAGAGCAAGCCTCATGTGTTAAAGAGACCCAGGTAGGTCAATGAAGCTAGAGGTAGGTCAAAGAAGCTGCCAATATAGGGAACAACCCATGCAAAGGTAAGCCCATGATTGAATAAAAGGGGGATGCCCACAAATAATTAAATTTCACAGAGGAAACCACAGCAAAGACATAGAGTAGGGAACAACCCACGCAAAGGGAAGTCCACGACATGAAGGAAGGAGGCAACACATTTTACAAAAAGGAGAAAGCCACCAGTCAAAGGTAGGCTACCCAACAAAGGTATTCATGTAGCCACAAAAAAGGGCAAAGCATGAGGTTGAGGCAGCGTCGCCATGGAAGTCGAAGGAGAAAAGGTCAAATACATAATCCCACATTCACGAAATGGAAGGGTATTGTTATGTTTAAATAATAAACCACTCATACTACATAATGTGTTAAAGACAAGTGCCTTTTGAAGGCAGGCTCATGCGTTTGGGTCCCGGTCAGCCAAGTGGAGGTCATCAAACATAAATTTTAAACAAGCACTCAGACAGAGAAGTGACGTGGAATCTGAAGAACCAGATTGCGACACGTGGACAATCGTGTGGTTATCACTATGTCACCAAGCAGAGTTGCTCACTAGTTAACCATGGTGACATAATGGCCATTGAGGTGGCAGTGACATGTGGGATCAAGTGGCAGTGATGTGGCGATGAGTAGGCACAGAGGTGGTGATGACACATGGTAGCCAAGGATGGAGTCCACCGAAAAAGTCACCAAAATCCAGTGGTCACCATGTCACCATCGAAAAATTGGAGATTTTCTAGCAAGCAACATTGAAACTTGCCAAAAAATTGAGCAATCTGGTGGAGTTTGTGAGAAAGAATGTGGGTCTTGCTCAAGATCAGAGCTAGTCCGAATGTGACATGTGGCAATGGTTGAATAGTCAGAATCAGTAAAGAAGTGACATGTGGCACCATTCAAATGGTTTAAGGAGGAAGTGGATATTTTAAAAATAAAATAATATCCCCACCATGTTCATTCTGAAATTGAAAAATTTGATTTCAAATATTAAATTTCTATAGTTTAAACTATGGAATATTTTAAATTTTATTCTTTTATTTGCTTTGGCCATGGAGTGGAACCTTGAACTTCAAAAGGGCATAATAGGGGCATTTTTTCACTGAAATGGGCACTCCAATATACCGTTGAAATTGAGAAGAGACAATTTTTTTGAATATGATGTCAATTTTTGCATAGGTGCTCATTGGTTCACACTATAAGCCAATTTGTGATTACCGGGGCATTCTCAATAGAATGGGCAAAATTCGTTAGTGATCATCATAATTGGTTAGAGGGTAGACATGAAGACTTATTGAAGCCTGAATATGGAAAAAAAACCTTTGAAAAGATAATATTGCAATTTGGAGGCCATATTTAACTAATTTTTCACTTTTACCTTGAGTTCAGTTTAGCATCAAAATCAGTTATGATTCTCATCAAGTATCTCAGACATTTCTTGCTTGTAGAGGCCAAATGATGAGGATTTGATTCACCCATTGTAGAGAGAGATTAGAGAGTCTTTTCATTACTAGGAGAGGGAATTTCAAGTGGACACATGTTAGATGCAGAGCAGATCTGAGAATTCCTTCCTCTATATCACTCTCTTTGTTTCTCATTGTATAGGTTCCAAATTTTGGGAAGAAAAAGTTTCATTGCTGTGATACCATTAGGGGTTCCATTTTTTCACTGTGAGACCATTGGTTCTAGTTTTTGACATGTTTCCTTGACTATGGCACCTTTCCTTTTAGCATAATTCTCTTGTATGAATAGCAGTAGTGCAGATTATAGAATAAGTTCAGATCTATTAGGTGTTTTCATGTTTTGATTTCATGCATATGAATGTATTGTTTCAAGGAAGTAAATACAAAGAATAGTAGATGATTGAGTTTCATTTTTAAATCTTGTATCCTTTCTTAGTGAGTTGTAATGTTTTATGATCTTTGAACAAAGAGCCTAGGTCATAGTTGCAATCCCTTAAAGCTGTATGTTGTTTCATTATTGCTTATAACTGAAGGGGTTATGTAAATGCTTCAGGGAAATCAACAGGGTTGCAAGTTTATTGAGGAGGATATAAGGTAAGAATGAGATTTAGATTTAATATACATGTCTATTTACAAGGTGGATAGATAGTTCAAATATCTGAAGATACAAATATATCTCAGGTATCCATATGTATGTAATTGATTCATGGAATTGGCCAATAAATAAGGCACTGATCAGCTACAAGATCATTAGTTCTTACTACTGCATATTAGGGGTTTTGTTGAAATCAACATTATTAATCAAATGCTTTTCCTCCTTTCATATTGAAGAGCCAAAATAGAATGCCCTCACTGAGCTTGTGAATATCATAGAATTGCAATTTGCTACTGCACTTCTTTGTTACTACATAGGTCATTAGGAGAAATAAGGGTTTTTATCTGCTTTGTGAGATTCAGGAATATGTTTTGCACTGGTACCATATGAATTGAATCTAAGGTCCACCCACCTAGGTTTTGGAGAGCCTAAAGTAGAAGAAGGTTCAAGCCTTATAGTTGGCTTAGTGTCTAAAATAGCATGTTGAAGATGGGAGTTAGCTACCCCTAGATGTACGATATTCTCATCAAGGTAATTGGAAACTGGTAGCGTTTTCAAACACCAAAACATACCATAGAACTTGAAACCTAAATCAATCTAGGGATGCTTCTACAACACCCCAAGTTAGTCCACAAATACCACTTAGGATCAAATGATGATTACCAACAAATACCACTATATCAATTAGGGCATCGATTACCATTAGATCATTTAGGGCATCATATACCACTATATCAATTAAGGCATCTATTATCATTGGATCATTTAGAGCATCACATACCACTATGTTAATTAGGGCATGCATTACTACTGGATTATATTGGGCATCATATACCACTATATCATTTGGGGCATGAGATACCATTGTATCATTTAGGGAATCAAATACCACTATTCCATTCCTTTTTCTTCCTATTGCTAATTGTGGCAATAACATAAGATTAGAAGATATGCTCATAATCATTATTCTTATAAATTAAAGACTGAAACAACAATCCTATAGATATATTCCATATTCAGTTGGAAGGTTAACCAATTTAAAAGGTTATAAATTACACTGACGAGAAAGGTTGCTTTCATTGAAGGAAATATTTGAATTCAATGATATAAATTAATCCATCATATCTTCTACTTGTATAAACATCATAAAAGTAAAAATACCTGTTACCAATAAATATTTGAGTTCTCAACTTATATTTAACTGATGCATGTCCTGACATCTCGTGGAGAGGGGAAACATTGTCAGGGGCTTAACCTTCCAACCATGGACCTCAAACTTATCCCCACACTTTCTCTAACCAGAAAGGCCCTCCCTACCTAGAATAGACATGGAACACCTGGTCAACCACTCAGCATCTTGGTTCTTAATCACACCACTTAAATTGACAATAGAGAATGTATTGGACATGCACGAGCTATCAAATGACTCATTTTAAAATAATAAATAATTTTTATGTCACATCTGATTTTGTTTTCATGCTAATGCAGATTCCTTTCTCTCACCTATTGACCCTTTTCCTTGGCTATATAGTCGGGTGAGTCCTAAGTGTTTGAATCTCAAAGAAACTAGCTCTTTCTATTGATCTTCAACTAATATAAGAATTTTACATGTTTTTCAACATATCACATTTCTTGTGACCTGAGAAATATAATCTTAAGACTTGTAAAATAAATACCATATGATTCTGACATTCAATGGTAGAATAAAGATATGATATCATGACATGGATATTTGGTCTTGACTCATCATAAGAAGATATGTCCTAAAGAGGATCTATTTGATGCTATTAAAATAAGGATGATGTATGACATAATTTGGAACTATATCTTACTGCTGTGATTACAAATGTAGCAATATCTAATAAAACATATTATAATCATTGGGATATGGGGAGGCAACCACATAACCTAGTAAATTTAGAAAGCAATTTGAGTCTTGGCTGGATGTTATCAACTAGCTCCTTCACAGAAAGAACTCCAATAACATTCTTAGTGTGATTACCAATCAAATATTTCAGCAAAAGTATAGATGAAATGGGAATATCATGGTAGAAAATATGCAGGGAAAAGAACGTAAGGAAAATTGCAGAGGGATATTGTGTGGAGAGAAAAAAATCCCTATTCGACTTCTCTCGGCTTCCAGATATATGTAAAGGCATTTGATTTATCAAAGGTTTCCAAGAAGCTATAACTCTTAAAGAAAATGTTTTGCCTTCTTGGACACTGATACAATATTCCAAGTGTGCATTTCAGTTTCAAGTAAAGAATAGAATAATTAAAGAAAAAAAATTGAAGGATATGAATCAAAGAATATTATAATCAAATTTATTTACTTGCATGTAAATATATTTTATTAAGATGGTACATAGTAAATGTTTATCCAAGGTCATACCCTTTAAATATGTACATCTAAATACATGTTTCATCTTGGAAGATATATTTTATCTTGTTGTACACATGCATCTAAATGTACGTATTAAATAGATAAAATTTTATATAAAAATAATACTATGATGTCACCTTTAATTTATATCTATGTGTACGTACATAAATATGTATTAGAATAATGTGGTGGAAAAGTCAACCAAAATCCATTTGAGGTACACATTAATTAAGTTAAAATGTTTAATATTTTAAATGTTTACTTAATAGCTCATGTGTGTCTAATGTGTGTATCCTATTATGTAGTCACTAGGTCCTCAACCATGGAGATTCATGATTCATACCCATTTTCCCAATGATGGTGATGTTCCTATGCCTAATTCTTTTTTGACAGTGCTTCCACCCCTTTGATGTGCTCCGTACAAGGAAATTATCCATAGTTAAATCATATTACCATAACAAGTTAGTAATCATAAATAATCATAATGGCTAGCTGCCTTTTCAATTCCATGAATTCATGATAAATAATAATTTAGCATGTTATCTTCATATGAAATTATAATGACTAACCATCTTACCATTTCGCAAGATTATAACAAATTTAACTATCAATTGACTTCATGTGAACCTCAATGACTATATGAACATTTTAAATTGGGTCAAAAATTGGGATGTAACATACCATTCCCCTTTGTTTCATCATCCTTGATGAACTTGAAAATGAACATTATAAAGGAGCATTTAAAATTGGGCCAAAATTTGGAATGTAACATACCATTCCCCTTCACGTTTCATCGTCCTCGATGATCTCTGTAATTTTTAGACACTAAAAGAATATTCCAAATACAAAATATAAATATAGCATCATGATACCATTTCTTTTCAAAATTGAATCAAAATCTAAGTCATGATCAAAATTTAAGGTGTATTATTCCTTTACCTTAATGCTTCCAAAAAGAAATGCCTCCATGATATCATAAAATAAAAAAATGAAACACACATTCACCTGAGTTTATTGTACTGTACTTGTGGTCATATTAGCATCAGTTGAGTTGATCACGCTTTAGGGTATTTTCTTTCATATTCCTTTCTTACTAATGTGGACGCTCACCATATCATTAGTTCAATTCTCATATTGATATCTTCATAAGGGAATTTTTAGTGTTCAATAACTAAGAGTAAGATAAGTATTCAAAATTTGTAATTACTCAACTAACATGTTCTAGATCATAATTTGATCATATAATTTAAATCACTCATATCTACCTATCTAGCATATGGTACTCATTAATGAGTAAATCATCCTTCACAGATCACCTGAAAAAGGTTAGTGAATCCATTTTTTTTCCATTTATGTAACCTCGGCCTTCATGCCCATCTTATCATAATAAAATTTCATTAGAATAATCATCTCATGATAAAATATACACTTCGTCTCCAAAACAATATACAATAACTTAGTATGTAAAGTCAACATTGCATGTGTATTAAGCATGTATAATAGTATGTCAAAAGGTAGAAACATGATATATTATGAAAGATCATCAATCAAGATCATCAATCAAGATCATAGAGGTTATGTTTAATAAGGTACCACACTATATGTGTCCTAATCTCTTAGCACTTGGACTACATGCCCACACACAATTCCTGAGGGGTGTAACTTGATGCTTGTAAGTTTTGTCTGCCATATTCTGATTGTGGCTTAAACTTTGAGTCCACAAAACTCTTACATTTCCATGGAAATCTACCTATCATGCTGAATTTTCTTAGCTCAACCCATCCTTGAGTCATGGATTGATTATAAGTATCTAAAACAAATTTACATAGAGTTCATATCAAGTAGCTCATCTGAGCATGCACATCATTCGCTTATAAATATTTGGAAGTTTATCTTTTCCATTTGTGTGACCTAGGCTTTCATGCCCATCTTGTCAGTGTAATTTTTTCAAGGGAACACTCAAGCCAAAAAAAAGTTTACATCTATAAATAGGAATTGATAGTTTTAGTTATGCAAAAGTGTTTACTCCATACTGGAGCACAAAATGGATTTCTTGTCATTTAATCAATATCATAAAGGATTATCATTATTAATTTAAAAGAGTTATCAAAATCATGGTTCACAATTTTTCCCTTTAGCTCGACTCCAATAGATAACAAAATATTACTACCATTTCACATGAATAGGAATATAATTGCATAAAATAAATGCTGGGAACATTTAACTAAAAATAAATATTTAGTCACCATTAAGGTTTAGAAATCATCACATCAAGGTTATAGCAACTGGTTTGTATTGTGCAAGCCTTGGCATTTGGACCTAGTTTATCTTCTCATTCCCTACTAAGAATGGCCCTACCTCTTGGGATAAGGCACATGCACCATTTTGGTCCTGCCACTCAAGCATCTTGGTGTTAGAGTGTTCGCTTAGCAACAAACAAGTTGAGGATACACTTCTACTAACCCTTTTCTCTGTCAACTAGTACTACTGACCTCTTAGTGATCCATTTTAGGCAAGCATGCCTTTAATCTACCTTGGCCAAGGATTTCTATGGGCAAATGAATAGCCCAATCACCACCACTTGACTTGCCAATCATGTCATTTTCCTTAGTTCTGATTCATCTTTATGATTTTGTAGTTTATCCATCTGCCCATTTCATATGGACCACACCATCATCTCAGCCCTTCCCTGGCTATTCTAGATGATTTCCCAGTGTGATTTTTCTAGCTTGATTTAAAAATATCCAGTTACATAAAATAAATCTTTTTCAACATTACATTCTCAGTTTCTCAAAAATAGTGTTGGGCCCAAGGTCTTAGTGTTGAACCCAATGCTCTGATACCATATGTAACAACCACTTTTGCCCAGGTGTTAACTAACATCTAACATATCAAAGAATAATAATTATTATCAGTTACATTCAAGTGAATGAGATTAATGATTACGATTAGTTAAATGAAAAATTCATAATTAACAATTGAAAACACCATCAATGAATTTACCATGGAAATTAAAATCTACATATCATGGAATTCAAAACCAAAATCAATCTAGGGATGCTTCTACAACCCCTAGGTTAGTCCATAAATACCACTTCGGATCAAATGACGATTACCATCAAATACCACTATATCAATTAGGGCATCAATTACCATTGGATCATTTAGGGCATCATATACCACTGTATCAATTGGGGCATCACATACCACTATGTTAATTATGACATCCATTACTATTGGATTATTTGGGGCATCAGATACCACTGTATCATTTGGGGTGTCAGATACCACTGTATCATTTAGGCATTAGATACCACTATTCCATTCCTTTTCTTCCTATTTCCAACTATGGAAATAACATAATATTCAAAGATATGCTCATAATAATTATTCTTATAAATTAAAGATTGAAACAACAATCCTATAGATATATTCCATATTCAGTCGGAAGGTCAACCGATCTAAATGGTTACCAATTACATTGACAAGAAAGGTTTCTTTCATTAAAAGAAATAACTGAATTGAATGATATAAATTAATCCATCATATCTTTTACTTGTATAAATATCATAGAAGTAAAAAATACTTGTTACCGATAAATGTTTGAGTGCTTAATTTATCTTTATCTGATGCATGTCCTGACATCTCGTGGAGAGGGGAAACATTGTTAGGGACTTAACCTCCCAACCACGAGCCTCAAACTTATCCCCACACTTTCTCTAACTAGAAAGACCCTCCCTACCCAAAATATACATAGAAAACCTGGTCTGCCACTGAGCATCTTCACTCTTAATCACAACACTCAACTTGACAACATAGAATGTATTAGACATGCATAAACTATCAAATGGTTCCTTTTAAAATAATAAATAGTTGTTATGCCACATGTGATTCTATTTTCATGCTAATGTAGATTCCTTTCTCTCACCTCTTCACCCTTTTCCTTGGCTATACAACCAGGTGAGTCCTAGGTGTTTGAATCTGAGAGCAACCAACTCTTTTTGTTGATCTTCAACTGATATAAGAATATTACATGTTTTTTAGCACATCACATTTCTTGTGACTTGAGAAATATAATCTTAAGACTTGAAAAATAAATACCATTTGATTTTGACATTCAACAATAGAATAAAGATATGATATCATGACATGGATATTTGGTCTTGATTCATCATAAGAAGTTTTTTCCTAAAGAGGAACTATCTTATGTTATTAAAACAAGGATGATGTATGACATATTTTGGAACTGTATCTTATTATTGTGATTAAAAATCCAATAGTATCTGATAAAACATATTATAATCATTGGGATATTGGGAGGAAACCACATAATCTAGTAAATTCAGAAAGTAATTTGAGTTTTGGCTGGATGCTATCAACTAGCTCCTTTACGGAAAGAAATATGAACACAGTCTTAGTGTGATTACCAATCACGTATTTTAGAAAAAGTATAGATGAAATGGGAATATTGTGGTAGAAAATATGCAAGGAAAAGAATGTAAGTAAAATTGTAGAGGGATATCATGTGGAGAGCAAAAAATACCTATCCAACTTCTCTCGGCTTCCAAATATATGTAAAGGCATTCTATTTCTCAAAGGCTTCCAAGAAGCCATAACTCTTAAAGAAAATGTTTTTCCTTCTTGGATGTCAATATAATATGCCAAGTGTGCATTTTAGTTTCAAATAAAGAATTGAATAATTAAAGAAAAGAATTTGAAGGATATAAATCAAAGAATATTATAATCAAATTTATTTACTTGCATGTAAATATATTTTATTAAGATGGTACATAGTAAATGTTTATCCAATGTCATACCTTTTAAATATGTACATCTAAATACATGTTTCATCTTGGAAGATTTATTTTATCTTCTTGTACATGCATTTAAATGTATATATTAAATAGATAAAATCTTATATAAAAATAATACTATGATGTCATCTTTAATTTATATCTATGTGTACATACATAAATATGTATTATAATAATGTGGTGAAAAAGTCAACCAAAAGTCATTTGAGGTATGCACTAATTAAGTTAAAATGATTAATATTTTAAATTTTTATTTAATAGCTCATGTGTGTTTAATGTGTGTATCTTGTTATGCAGTCACTAGGTCCTCGACCATGGTGATTCACTATTCATACCCATTTGCCTAGTGATGGTGATGCTTCTGTGCCCAATTCTTTTCTGACAATGCTTCCACCCCTCTGACGTGCTCCCTATAAGAAAATTCTCTATAGTTAAATCATATTACCATAACAAGTTAATAATCATAAATAATCATAACAACTAACCACCTTTTCAATTCCATGAATTCATGATAAATAATCATCTAGCATGTTATCTTCATATGAAATTATAATGACTAACCATCTTACATTTCATAGGATTATAACAAATTTAACTATCAACTGACTTCATGTGAACCTCAATGGCTATATGAACATTTTAAATTGGGTCAAAATATTGGGATGTAACACTGACTTTGATGAATTGTAATTTGGATTGAATGTATTGTATCACATCCAAATGGAAGAAAATAGAGAAGATATGTGTGAGAAATAATAAGAGTAGAAGTACAAAGTATGAAGGATACAAGCAGTATAAGGAGTAGCAAAGATTTATCTATCATAGCAAGGTGATTATTACACTCCAAAGGAATCTCAACCACAAAATCAGAGTTGCAGATCAAAGATCAGCCACTGGTTCATCCTAATAGGTGGAATAGTTAAATCATTTCACAAGGTAGGCTTAATAGCCTTTTGTAAATCTCTTTATTGAGTCTATACTTTATTGTATGTTTTTTAAATCCTTTCACAAGGTGGACCTAGCAGTCCTTATTGCTCCTAACAGGACAGATATTTAGAAGTGATCAATTGTAAGCCTTAACCAACTAACTTTATACTGCAGTACTTAAGATTTTGGGTATCATCACTACCCCGGTTTTACTTTCTATTTGGAAGGTTTCTGGGTCACCATATCTTGTGTCAAAGTGCTATGAATGTTTTAATGCTTTCAATTTTTCATGCATGCAATTAGATCAGAATACATATGAAAGATTAATTGGTGAATTAAGATTAAGTTTTATTTTTCCTGATTTACCCCTCCCCTCTTAGTAACCTAGCCTATCATATATTTTCAACACTTGTGACGTTTATTTTCATGATGATTTTATGTGACTTGTATAGTTGGCCAAACTAGGATGTGCGCAAGAGGCTTTGGAGATATCTTTTATGATTATTTGGCAGGATGCCGTGATGTACTTAATGATTCAAAATTGAGACTTATGTTTATGAGATCTATTTGACAATCATTTATAATGACTTGGGTTTTGAGAACCAACTATTATTTTTGGGTTTCCTATCATGGAACCAAACTTGATTACTATGATTTTTGTGGTATGGAACACAATTATGGTTTGTGAGCTTTGGGAAGGTTGTCTAGGTGCATTTATATGGGAGTGGCTTGAAATGGGAGTCAGAGCCCAAAATGGTTGCTAGGGCAACTCATTGTAAGTTGTGTAATAAGTAATAACATAGTAATTAGAATATTTAGAAAATATTAAAATGATAAGTTAGAGATTTTTGACTTGCCTTGAGTGCTTGTATAGGATAATGATGAGAATGAGATGATACTTAGTGAGAGGTATGACTGGTTTGCCTCATCTTCATGAGAGGGTATGCTAGTTTTGCATGTGTCACTTTAAGGTTCTGGGGTCTAGAGTGACCATTCCAGGGTAACTCAATGCTTGAGGGTTCGGGGTCTAATGAGAGATTAGTCTAGGATAACTGAAGTAATTTGACCATGTAACGACACTTCCTAGTATGTAGCTTGAGTATCCTCCATAGATTTTGTATTTTCCTTTAGTGGTGTATTTATTAGTGGTGTTTTATTGTTAGATGTATTTATTTTTAATGTTCAAATTTTTATTTTACTTTGACATATGGTTTTGACTTGAAGTGGATATATTTCATTGATTTTGTCTATTGATTTTGGCACTTGATTTACACTTGGTGTATTGTATGTTGATTTGGTATATGGTGTTGGAATGAGAGTCTTTTCAATTTTGATTATCATTCTTCTTCAGTAATTTGTGTACCCTTGAGGGAGTTTTGGCTATCAGGATTCCTTGCCTATGATTTTTTAATGGTTTGATATCCATTGTGGATCATTCATTATCTTCCCTACATAGTGGAAGTAGAAGTCTGACTAAGTGACCACGCAGTTAGGAGGTAATGTCTTCTTATTATTTGGGTCCCCCTCATATTGATAGTTGTTGGATGTTTGTTTCAATAGTTGTACCATTATCATTCTTATTCCTATCCTGGAGACTTCTATTCAATTGACGTATATATGTTATCATGTATCTTATATTTTGATGTACTTGTATTTACTATTGTATACCATGTGACCTATGTGGTGGATGTTATCTGGATGTTCTTTATCATATCAATTGTACTTATGTATTTACTTATGGGATTGTAAATTTATTATTCATTTATGATTATGGACATTGTGCTTAAGTTTAAAACTAAAAAATAAAACTTCTTAAATGTGACTCAACGTGAAGGAAGCCTTGAGGAATGAAATTTGCATTGTAGTTGTGTATGTGTTATGAATGTGTATGACTGTATTACTTTCACATTGTTGCTTTGATGTTGATTAAACATAAGAAAAAAAATAGTTCAGTAAACATTGTAGCATGTTAGGTTTAATTCTCTTGGGTTTCCAAGTGGGGCGTTATAGCAAGGTTATGTTTTTATGAAGTTATACCAAATTCTAGTTGGACAATATAGTGTTGATATTTGATATGTAAATGAGTGGAGATGAGCGCATGAATGATTGCCCATTTTTAATTTGGTTTGAATTACTTTTATGTTGTACATTTATAATATTTTTATTAGTTAGGAAAGATAGACCTCTTGATTCAATTTAAAATCTTTATAAACTACGATGCAAATTTTTAGAAATATGAAATACTAAGAGGGGGGTGAATCAGTATTTCACAAACTTTTGCCCAACTATGGATATCTTTAACAATCTTAAAATATGCACATGTGATTAAACTAAAAAGTAAACATAGCAGTAATACAATGAAACTCATAACACCATTAGTTTTTAACTAGGGGAACCCTAGCCAAAGGAAACATTGGTGGGGAAGGTACCCACAAAATAATCCACCAAAAGTATCTTGTGAAAGATATTGACCTTGTTAGGAGTTTATTACATATGTATCATGAATATGTCCTTGTTAGAGGACTAGGTCTTATTATAAACCTCAACCCTATTTGGAGTTAGTATTACAATTACAAAAGTAGCAAGATGAGCCCACTACTCAAACATGCATATAAAATGAAATTCTCTATAAACAAAAGGTATAGATACAAAAACCTTTTGACAATGTTAACATCTTCAATATTTGATTTGTCCTTTATAGCTTTCTATACAAAAATTTGCATATACTACCTTTTCTTTGCTCTAACATAAAGTTTGCATCACAAATAATTATATTTCAATGTCCAAAAGACATCTCACAACTTCACATATACAAATCTTTCCTTTATACCCTTCTAATTTTTCTTGTCAGCCTTCAAGTCTTCATATGTGTCCCAAAACACAAAATTGACATTTTACCACTTTAAGGTTAACATCTAGGATGTCATCCCTAATTAATGAAGTAATTATTTTGTTAAACCAAAACAATTTTTTAACACAAGTAATCATTTACTTCACTTTGTCATGTTCTACCTATGCAAACCTGTACTTGGTAAATTGTTAATATCTATGTCTATACAATTGATTATGGCTCACACACTTAGATGTAGAATCTTCATACCCCGTTCTATCTCACCTTAAGTGTCCATGTGCCAATAAGCTATTAGGGAAGTGAACCAATCAAAAAGGTGTCTCTACTAATAGTTATCTCCTTCAAAACATAACTCTAGAATCTGCTTATTGAATATATCATACATGTTTCCATAATTTACAACCTCAAAGTATTTGTATATCCACCTCTTATCCAAATTGCAAAAAGTTTCCCCCTTTGGCATTGATGGTAACATATGTGAAAATTGGCTAAGTCCCAAAACATAAAATTATAAATTTTTTAAGTTCTTCACATGGCCATATGAAATTTTAAAAAATATGGATCATTTATTTTATATACCCATCTTTTACATTATACTTAATCCCCCTTAAATTATTCCTTATATATCCTTTTACAATGTATACTACTCTCTATTATGTTATGCTTTATACAATTTTCACACTATTACTCCCCCTTTGACATCAATCAGAAAGGTGAGTCAAAAAGTATATACAAGTCAAAATTTGAATTTACCTTAAATTTTACTATGTTGATGAATTGGTTATCCATGTAATGCAATGAAAAAAGCTCTTATTTGGGTTGTTCAATCCCTTTTTCCATGCATCTCTTACTGAAATTGACACACTAATTAGTGTGCATAAGCCATAATATGCTAAGTGAGTAGCTTGAAAATCTGGATAAGTAAAATGCTCATAAGATATCTTAGCCTTCAGACAATCATCAAGTTTCTTTTACACCGGGTCTATCTTCAAGGATAAATATTCTCTTAATAGAGAGAATCTCTACATCATATTTTCCTTGCTTGCCTCCAATATTCTACATTAATCATGTATTTTACTAATTCTTTGCTCCAAGTCAATGACTTGAGTATCTACATTTCTTAACTCATTGATCACAATTTTCAATTCATTTTATTTAGCTCTAATTTGTGATGTGAAGGTCTGAATGTAATCATGTGACAAGGTACCTTTCTTGTATAACTCTTTTCTGTCATATACACATCTTCTCAATTCTTTGATGCATGCGTCTAAGTTTGCTAGATCATCCTTGACATTATAGCATAAATTACTAAAATGATTAGCACCATGTTCAACTGGGCCTTCACAATAGAAACTTCTACTAATGTCTTGAAATGATGATCAAATTCTTCTAATACTCTATTTTCTTTCCTTTGAGGATCACTTTCACTTATCTTAATATTTATCAAACTTTACATCTTATCTATCATTTTCTCAAGTGTCTCTTGAGTAATTGTGATTCCTTTTCTCTTCTTAATGATTTTGCTAGTGGAAAATGCTGATAACTAACTAAACATTTTCATTTTTGGATCTTTTGTGGTTTCCAATAGTGTTTTTCTCATTATGTTTTCCAATAGTGATTCTAATGGAGACTTGAGTGAACTTGATTCTTTGGCTGGTGTAACCAACTAATTTTACAAATTCTGATTGTCATCTTTCTTTGATTATTGCATAGGCCGAGGTTTTAATCTAGCATCTATAGTGTCATCTTGTTGACTTGGCTCATCTAGCTACTCACTGGCCATGGTTTCCTCTTATGTCTCAACATGTCTCAACTAGGATGTAAAGTGGGTTGTTTCTTGCACAATTATCCTCCAGTTCTTCATAAATTCATCCTCATCCTTTTCTTCCTTTTCTTCATCAGAACTAGGATAATCAACTAGATTCTTAGTGGCTAGATTTTCAACAATAGTATCTTGATCCTTGTATTGGTGCACAAAATTGTTGGTTGACTTCCTATAGGCTTGCCTACCCTAATGCTGGGAAACTCAACACAATTTTGGTCAACGATGAAGGCTAGAAACTTACTTGTTCAACCTCCCAACTTTAGGCTCTACAAGACCTAGGTGGTTGTACCTTGATGGTGAATAATGATTGTGATTGCAGACTTAGTGATACTCTTGAGTTTGGAAATAATTCTCAAGGAGAAATAAAAATGCTTTAAAAGGTTTTGAAATGGGTAAAAGTATTGAAAGATGATATGTGCAATACTAATGGATTGAACCTTACCAACCTACAACCATATATATACACTTACAAGAAATGTGCAATGACCAATCCTTGATCCTTTGGGAAAATAGAGTCAACTCGCACATAATCTTATTATTTAAACCCTTAGAGACAATGTGCACCCCATCAACTACTAGACAAAAAGGAGAGATAATTGCAATCCTAAGCCTAGATGAATTTAACCCCAACTTAAGGAGACAATGTAGACAAATTCATGCAATATCTTCATTCATCAATACAACAATATTAATCTAAGATAAATAATGAAGAACATGAGACATTTAATACACCATGAGCCAAAGAGATTTAAAGGAACCATCATTGCTTCCATTTCTTTATAAGGAAATATAGTAGAGGAGTTTGGATTCAAGAGCTATTGAGTAAATATAGAGAGATAAAAACATTTAATACATACTAGAAACTACTAAGTGTTGATTTTGTATTGTATCACATCCCTTTCCTTTTGTTTTTGAAATGTTACAAATATAAGTCTTGGTACCTTTTCAAAAAGATGTGAACAAGCTTCAGACCTTTACATAACTATAACTAATTAATTAACTATGGAAAAGAAAAAACATAAAGCATGAAATCATTAGGCCTTATCAATCTCTTCTTTTGTAGCAACATCCTCGACTCCCTCTGGTACCTTCATGTAAATTTTGATCCACTTGGCTATCTGTGCATGAGTTGGCCAAGTGAAAGTAGAAACGATAGGAGCAAAGGCTTTCAAATCATTCCATCTCTTACCCTAGACTATTTTAACTTCACTGATGAATTTAAAAAAAATATTTTCCAGGACAATCAACTTGTTGAGCAATCTATGAAATGTGTATATCTGGAAAGTCTTGTTACCTTTATACTTTGTTATCACCGCATGCGGGAACATTTTGAATTCTTGCTTCCAATCTTCAAGTTATTTAACCCCTCCATATCCATCAACAATTGAAGGGATGCATGAATGTTCTACAATAGGGTTTGCCTTCTATTTATCCCCAAGTTTCTTTCCTTCTTGATTCATGTAAGCTAAGTTTGTCGACACTATATCAATAAGATCAATGGTATGCCTGATTTGAATAGGTTGATTAGGATATCTTTTAGTAACTTCATATAATCTATTCAATTCAAATTTTGAAGGGACCCATTTGCTCTCTATTTTAGACAACTTTTCAATTCCTTTTCCAAATAAATCCAACATACTTGACACATTATTATAACCGTCAAAAACTTCAGTGCATTTATCTAGAATAAAATTAACTCTGTATGAAAGCATTTCCTCCAGTGTGTTGAAAGCACAATCATGATGATCAATTCTCTAAAGAAATTATATACGTGGAACTTCCTCCATGGTCACAAGAGGTGCTCTTCGAACAACCATGGTGCTAGAGGTCTCACTTGAGCTTTTCTCACTCAATTCCTTTTCTAGTATTCAATTATTTATATGCATCTTATTAATAATAGAGTTCATTTCTATTTCCCTTTCTTGAAATTCCTTGATCATTTCTTTCATATACCTAACTTGAGCTTGATTGAACATTGACTCATGAGTGAGTCTTGTAGTAGTAACTTACAGTTTTGTATTCTCCATAGTCTGGATTAAGGCCATACCTTCTTTGCCCTATGAAATGTCAATCAATTTTGGCTTATTTTCCTTGAATGTCACCCAGGTGGCTAATGTATTTATTTTTGGATCATAACATGTGCTTTCTACCTTATCTAGTGACCCAAATTATGATGCAAAGGTTGAATCTTCTTGCTTTTCATCTTCCCCAAAAAGTTGGAGCCATGCGTAAAATGTATTTTTGAAGAAGTTCATAAGGATTCAATAGGATGGGGCCCCATATTATCCACATACATTGATTTTTTATTATGATCTCTACACATAAAATGAGCAATTTCCTTTAATTTCCTAAATCTCATGGTCTTCTAATACTTAGTCTTAAATATTCTCTGTCTATTTTAGTGAGGGCTAGAGTGCTTAATCTGAAACATTGTTTCACAAAGGATTTGATAATTACCAGCAAAGACATGCCATCTAGTTTTCTTATAGATCAAGTGGAGGGCTCATAATGCTTGGCTAACACATTTATCAATTCAACATCTACAAAGACATTAGGGACCACCACCTTTCCTAGGTCAAGCCTCCATCGATTATTCCTAGGTTACTTTTAAGTACTATTAGCAAAGAAATACCAAAAAAAGGAACAACCATGCACATTTAGTTTAGCATCATCATATTCCTTGAATTCATCATGAAAAATGGTCATTTAGCCACCAGAGGATGACCTAGAAAATGTTAGAAATAATAGTCCACTAAGATAACTCCCAGGGGGGGGGGGTGGGTGTGGGAAGGGGGGGTGAATTAGTTATCCAATAATTAAAAAATTTATCTTCTTTAAACAAACTTAATCATTCAACCAAAGTAAATAAAAACCACACAAAGATGCACATAAATAATTACACCAAATATGTTGACTAGGGAAAACCTCAGTGGGAATGATGCCCACAAGGTGATGTACTAATATAAATATTCCATATTAGAGGATGGACCTTGTTAGGAGTCTATTACAACATTTAGTACAATGAGTCCCTATTAGGAGACTTTGAATCCCTGTTAGGAGATTCCAACCCTGTTAGGAGTTGTGGTACAATGTATGCAAGAAGAGCCCATTGCCCAAACATGCAATTTCAACAGGAGGAGCTCATTGCTCAAACAAATAATCTACTATTATTTTCTTCTTTCCTTTGTCCTTTCCTCTATCCTATCAATTGAACCAATCACTATTAGACCTTGTAGACTAGGTCACAAACCTTAGATTCAAATACCAAACCTCAAATCACTTAGAAAAACCTCAACAATGAAGTTCCCTTCACTTCTGCACTACTCTGCTCAACTTCACATTCCGCACTTTTTGCTACTTTCTGAACATTCAAAATTTTCATATCTCCATGCCATGATAAAGGAAAATATCCTTCCTTTATACCAAGTCCATTAAACAATTCCTTCAGTCAGCTATTAGTCCTTCTCGATTAATTATTATAGGACCAAATTAAGAACATGTTACACTTAGCGATAATAAAAATATTTTGCCTTGCAACTTGAATAGCTTTTCATACACATAATATTATTATGAGCTAGCTTAGCCATGTCATCCTTAACATGTCTTCTCCAAGCCCTCAACCTCGATCCTCAAGATATCAACTCTGCTAAGAGATATAACAAGTTTACTTGAACATGCCTCTATAAAATCTATCTCAAAACAAACATCACCAAAACTTACATAACTTCTTCAATCCTTTCTACTTTTGATGTTAACTGAATATGCTAGATGCTCAAATGTATCTCTCATAATCTTGGGTGGTTTTTATGCTCAATAGTCATCCGTATCAACTTGATCTTTCCATTGTTCTTCTGTCAGATACCACATAAGAAATCAAACATGCTATGTTGACATCAATGAAAAACTCATTCATGAGTGTAACATATCATCATCAAACCAATATTCCAACAATCTCTCCAATCTTCCAACAATCACTCCCTTTGGGATTGATGGAAACATAGATGAAAAACATCTAGTTCCAAAAATGCCAACAAAAGATAAAAAATATTCTTCATCAATCATACTCCCCCATTAATATACCTCAATGTGCTTTGTACTAAACTATTATTACAAATACTATGCTTATGTCAAACATCTTCCTCAGCATACTGCCAAACTTATAATACTTTCTTGCAATACTTCTCCCTCATAGTATGATGCCAAACTCTCCTCCATAGTATGATTTTTTTCATGCCAAACTTCTCCCCATTGACATCAATGTCAAAAGGTTTCAGAAACCAACATCTCTGCATCAAATTTTGCAATCAATTGATACTTATTTAGCTCAGAGTGTCAAGAGACATTGTTTACAACAACATTAATCAAGAGTCCTAGTTGAATCTATCCATCATAGATACTCCCCCATACAAGAAGCATCAATGTCCAGTCCAGACAAATAATGGTGCTTTGTTACCCTAGATTGATGCATTCTTGCATCTTCTACTCTGATGTAGGAAGGGGCATAACCCCAAGCATACCTCACAAATACTCAAAAGTCTCTTTGGGAAGAGGCTTAGTGAATATATTTGCAATATGCTCTTTTGTGCTTAGATACTCCAATCTAATTTTTTTTTCTGCAATTTGTCTCTCAACATGTGATACTTAATAGAAATGTGCTTAGTCTTTGAACAAAACACTGGATTCTTAGACATATTTATCGTGCTTGTGTTGTCACAATGTATAACAACAAGTTCACTAATTTCTATTTTTATATCCTTTAGCATCTATTTCATCCAAATAACTTGATTGCAATTATTTGCTACTGCAACATACTCTTCTTCTACTATACTTTGAGATGTACAATCCTGCTTCTTTCTTAACCAAGAAACCAATCTTCCTTCAATAAAGAAGGCTCCTCCACTGGTGCTTTTTCTGTCATTCATACTGCCTACCCAATATGCATTAGTATAAGCACTTAGAGTAAATCATTAGATCTATCATACCATAATCCAAATTCTAAAGTTCCTTTCAGATATCTAAATATCATTTTCACTGCTGCATAGTGTGCTTCTATGGGATCAACTTGGAATCTTGCAAAAATTCTAACTGCACTTGCTATATCCAACCTTGTGTGAGTTAGATATTGAAATCCCTTGATCATAGATCTGTACTTTTTCTATTCAATAGTAGGTGTCTCATCCTTTGTAGATAACTTGTGTCTAGTTACCATAGGTGTTCCAACAGGTTTACATGTTTCTAAACCAAACCCTTTTAGTAAGTCCTTTAGGTACTTTGTTTGAGAAATAAAGATTCCTTCTTTATTCTATACTATCTACAATCCTAAGAAATATTTCATTTCTCCTATCATACTCATTTCAAATTCTTTCTTCATTTCTTCTACAAACTTCTTGGTTTCTTCACTATTGCCTCCAAATATAATGTCATCAACAAGTATTCAAACCATCATTAGTTTCCTTCCAATACATATTGCTATCTACCATATCTTTGCTATATTAGAGCTTTCTTAAGTGCTTGTCTAACCTTGCATACCAGGTTTTGGGTGCTTGCTTCAATCCATACAATGCTTTCGTCAGTTTCCATACAATATCCTTGTCATCTGTCAAAGAATATCCTTTAGGTTGCTCAATGTATACCTCTTCTTCAAGTTCTCCATTTAGAAATGTTGACTTGACATCCATCTGATATACTTTGAATTTCTTCTATGTTGCATGGGTTAAAATTAATCTTACTGCTTCTATTCTAGCCTTTGGAGCATGTGTCTCTTCGTAATCTTTTCCTTTTTGTTGTGAGTAACCTTTACATACCAGTCTTGCTTTGCTTCTTACAACTTCTCCTTGTTCATTCATCTTCTTCCTGAATACCCATTTGGTTCCTATCACATTCTTTTCTGCTAGTCTAGGGACCAATTCCCATGTTCTATTCTTTTCTATCTGATCCAATTCCTCTTTCATAGCTTGTTTCTAGTAGTCATCTTTACATGCTTCATCTACATTTTTTGGTTCAACTTGAGATATCAAGCATAGTTCTTCATTCACTCTACTTCGTGTCATCACACCTTTGTCTTTGCTTCTGATGATCTATTTGGGTGGGTAATTCTTTATCATGTTCTTTCCTGAAGTAGGAGTTGCTATCTCAACTCTTTGTTCGACTGAAGGTTTCAAGCTTTGCTCCTGCCTAGGATCTCCTTCATTCTACAAGTCACTGTTAATCTCAAGAAATATCTCATCATTTCTTGGCTAAGTAACATCATCATTTGAATTGTAATCAACTATTTTCTCTTGTATTCTAAACTTTTCATCAATTCTCACATTTGTACTTTCCATAATAGTCTTAGTTCTCTGATTATAACATCTATAAGCCTTGCTTTTTAATGAATAACCAAGAAACATACCTTCATTACTTCTAGTATCAAACTTACCAATATCATCATCTCTCTTTATGTAACACTTAATTCCAAGTATTTTGAAATACTTAACTGTAGGTGAGTGGAAAAACCATAGTTCATAAGGTGTCTTGTTTGCATCCTTCCTGACTTGCACTATGTTCATAGTATAGACTATTGTATTTACAGCTTCTCTCCAAAATGTCTTGGATACATCATTCTCTACTAACATATCTCTTGTAACTTCTATAATAGACTTGTTCCTTCTCTCTGCAACACCATTCCATTCAGGGGTCCTTGGAGCTAATAACTGTCTTTTAATACCATTTTCTTCACAAAACATGTTAAACTTATCTGAAGTAAATATTCCTCCTCTATCTAATCTTTAACATTTATTCTTCATACCAGATTCATTCTCAACTCTTTTCTTGAATATCTTGAACTTGTCAAATGCCTCAAATTTCTCTTTAAGAAATGCAATCCACACCATTCTAGAAAAATTATCAACTAAAATCATAAAATACCTTTCACCATAAAATCCTCTAGTCTTTGTAGGACTGATAAGATTTGTGTGTACAATCTCCAACTTTGCTATAGTAGTAAACTTCTTTCTAGGAAAAGTAGTTCTGTTATGTTTTACCAAAACACATTCATTGCAAATCATGTTAGTAGGCTTTACAATCTTTGGAAAATCTCTAACAATAGACAATCTGCTTGTCCTCACAATATTGTCAAAGTTCATATGACATATGCCACAACCAAATGTCATCTATCTTTGCAACCAAACATGTCATTTTAGTGGGATTCAATTGAAATACATTACCTCTAGATCTAGTTCCCATTCCAATTACCTTTCCATCTTTATCTCTAATCATGCATGTCTTTTTTGTGAATTGCAATTGATAACCTTTGTCTACTAGTTGTCCAACACTCAAAAGATTGTGCTTTAAACCATCAACAGAGTATACATCCTTAGTATTAGTTTTACCATCAAGAGTTATAGATCCAATACCTTTTACTTGACATGCTACATTATTTCCAACTCTAACAATTCCTCCATCTTGACTTTAGAAGTTAACAAACCTGTTCATGTCACTAGTCATATGGTGTGAACAACCACTATCAATTATCCAATTACATTTCTTCTCAACCTGTGATACCAAAGCTACCTTCTTTGGAATTTCTTCTTTAATTTCCACAAATCCAATTTCATCATCAATAGAACTCAATGCTTGTTCATCAAAATCATAATCTTCGTTTGCATAAAAACAATCTCTATCTTTTCTAGGCTTATGATTTCCCTTATACTTTTTCTCCCTTTTAGGACACTTAGATGCATAATGACCATATTCATCACAACTCCAACTCCTAAATATTTTCTTACCTCCTTTTTCTCTTCTTACCAGAAGGGCTACTGCTTCATCAATCTTTCTATCTTCTTTGGATTTGTTGCTACTGGCAAAATCTACTCTAGAACTTGTGCTCCTTGATAAGTTAGGTCGAATACTTAAGGCATTGAAGGCTGTCTCTGTTCTGGTCAATTCTTTGGACTGTCTCAGTTCATTCTCAACCACTTCAAGTCTTCTAAGCAATGCTTCCTTTGTGAAATCCTTGGTACATGATATTAACAATTGTATTATATGAACTGATGGCTTGAATGGTGGTGTTAGAGTTTTCAATATCTTCCATATAACTTCATCATCACTTTTGGTTCATTGTTGAGCTTTAATACCTGTAGTAGTTTCTGATATCCTACCTATATATGTTCTTACTGTAGACACCTAAAAAAAACCTTTAGAAAATAAAGTATTTTTATTTTCTAAAAAATTCCTGATGACATCATCATTTATTAATTAATTAATTAATTTATTTTTATGCCATTAAATCCCTTTATCTTAATTAAAAATATTTAATTAAGAAATCCCTCCCAAAAATGTTTAAATCTTATTTAAACATTATTTCCTTATTTATTAATTATTTAATTAATAAATTGACCAAAAAACCCAAAATAAATAAAAAATTTATTTTTTTCCCAAAACTTAGCCAATTTCCTTATGACCAATAACCTCTTCCAAAATCTTCTAATCCTTCTTTAATTTCGATTAAAGGCTAATCTCATCATTTCCTACCCCTAATCCCAACTCAAAATATTTAATCAAGATTAAATATTAATCCTCATGTTTATTAAAAATATTTTAATAAATATCTCCTCAACCCAAACCCTTGAAATAAATAAAACTTTATTTATTTCATAAAATCCTCATCCTAAGAAGTTCTAGACTCTTCTAGAAAGTCTTCATCCTCATCCTAGGAAATTCTAGACTATTCTAGAAAGTCTTTATCCTCATCCAAAGTCTAGACTCTTCTAGAAGATGTCTTTAAACCTAATCCTAATCCCCTCCTAACCTTGTCACATTCCCTAAACATGGGTTAAGACTTACTAACCCAAGCCAAAGTTAACAAATATCTCCTCCTTCACCCACCCTCATTAAATGCCATCCACTTGCCTATACCTAAGCTAATCCTAAACCATCCTAATCCATCCTCTAATCATTTGCACAAGCCTAAGCAAGCTTAAAACCTTCCTAATCAAGTCCAAGTCGAAATTTCTCTCATCACCCTCAAAATATCTCAACCATAAAACTTTATGAAGCCCACTAAGCCATAAATGACTCTTCCAAGCCCTTTTATTGCTCTTACAAGTCATTATGAGGGTCTTTATGAAGATTTTATCCCTTCATCCTCTTTTGTTGACTCATCCTTCCCCTTTCCTCCATCCTCTCACCATGTGACATGTGTCACTCTTTGATTGGCTATAAGGAAGCACAATCCATGTGCTCTCCTCTCATGCAATTTGAGCCCTCCATAAGCTTTTTCCCATCCTTGCATCTTAGCCCTCAATACCTCAAGCCTCTTGCCTATAAATTGGATCCTTCCCCTTTGCGAAATAACACAATCCATGAAGTAAAGTTATAATGCTATTTTGAGAGCCAAATCCATACTAAAGCCATCTATCCACACTAAAAATCCACATTCATCCATTGAAGCCTTTGGAAGCATATTGAGCATACATCCTATCTATTTAGACAAAGCTACTCAACAAGAGAGCTTCTCATTGAGAGAGCCCATTAATGGCTCATATTCTCAATTGAGAGCTCATCTTAGTCTATCTTGAAGTTTATGAATTTTGTTTAGTTTGTAGAAGCTTTATTTAAATTTGGTTTCTATTAGCCTACTAACATTGCTCATATACACTTACAACTTCATCTTCCATCATTTTGGCATCTTGAAACACACAAACCCAATTTTGTCACCTCAACTTCTTAGAGTGTTCATCACCTTCAAAAATATTTTCCAAAGCTTTCAAAATCAAATGTGAAGTGGCAAGTGATTTTACCTGACTATACTCAATTTTAAGAATTGCAATCAATAATGCTTCTCTAACTCTCATGTCACACATGAAAATATATCTTTCTGCTTCGGTGCAAGTTTCCAAATCCTTCTCTTCAATGATTATCTTCGCTATTTTTGTTAGGACCCAATATCCTAGACCCATACACAATAAATGTATCTCCATCTTTTCTTTCTAGCTATCATAATTTGTTCCATCAAACTTTAGACTACCTTTCCTAAACATGTTCACCATGGATCTCCCAAAGTTGTTGAATTTTTTCTTCAAGGACCTGAGGCTCTAATACCAATTGTTAGAAACAATAGTCAACCAAGACTACTAGGGGTGGGGGGGGGGGGGGGGGGGCAGAGGGGGGGGTGCCTGAATCAATTATTCAACAAATAAAACACTTATCTTCTTTAAACAAATTAAACCATTCAACCAAAGTAAATACCAACCATACAAAGATGCACATAAATTATTACACCAAATATGTTGACTAGGGAAACCATTGATTATAGGGAAAATTCCAGTGGGAATGATGCCCACAAGATGATGTACTAATATAAATATTCCTTGTTATAGGATGGACCCTGTTAGGAGTCTATTACAACATTTAGTACAATGAGTACCTATTAGGAGACTTTGAATCCCTATTAGGAGATTCCAACCCTATTAGGAGTTGTGGTACAATGTAGGCAAGAAGAGCCCACTGCCCAAACATGCAATTTCAACTAAAAGAGGAGCTCACTGCTCAAACAAGTAATCTATTATTATTTTCTTTTTTCCTTTGTTCTTTACTCCATCCTATCAACTAGACCAATCACTTTCAGACCTTGCAGACTAGGTTAGAAACCTTGGATCACTTAGAAAAATCTTGGCAGTGAAGTTTCCTTCACTTCCACACTGATCTGCTCAACTTTGCATTCCACACTTTCTACTGCTTTCTAAACATTCATAATTCACATATCTCCATGCCATGATAAAGGAAAATATCCTTCCTTTATACCAATTCCATTAAGCAATTCCTTGAGTCGGCTATTAGTCTTTCTCAATTAATTATTATAGGACCACATTAAGAACACATTACACTTAGTGATAACACAAATCTTCTGCCTTGCAACTTGAATAACTTTTTGTACACATAATATTATTATGAGCGAGCTTAGCCATATCATCCTTAACATGTCTTCTCCAAGTCCTCAACCTTGATCCTCAAGATATCAACTTTGCTAAGAGATATAACAGGTTTACCCAAACATGCCTCTATAAACTCTATCTTAGAACAAACATCACCAAAACTTACATAACTTCTTCTAGACTAATCCTTTCTACTTTCGACGTTAACTAAATATGCTAGATACTGAGATGTATCTCCCATAACCTTGGGTGGTTTTTATTCTCAACTAGTCATCCGTATCAACTTGATCTTTCCATTGTTCTTCTGTTAGATACCAAAGAAGACATCAAACATGCTATGTTGACATTAATGACAAACTTAGTCATGAGTGTAACATATCATCATCAAACCAATATTCCAACAATCTCTCCAATCTTTCAATAGAAAAAACTTCTAATAAAACTTTTTGAATTAACTTCTCTACCTATTCCTTTTTATGTTCTTTACTACTAACATCCTTCTTCATAGGCATTTTGAAGAAATTATAGTTAAACACGAGAAAACTTTGAACTTATTGATTTGAATGTTGGATGTTTGCAGAAGTAAATTCTAGCACTGTCGTCCTCTTCTTTACTCCACCTTTTAATTTATGTGAATAACTCATCCTTAGTGATTTATCAGTCTCAAAAGTATTCCTTATTTAATGCTCATAAATTTTCATGCATTTTTGAATTCATGCCTTGCTCCATATGTCACATCATTGAGTACTTGACCTTTTGCTACAAGTGAAGCAATTAATATTTTGGTCTTAGGATATGTTTTATTATTAATTTTCCTTTATGAACTAATATTTTTATCCTCTTTTGAAACCATAAAAATTCACAACTTCTTGTTCAAGTTTTGTATGTATCTCTAAAACCACAAAATCAAAAAGTGACATTTGACTGCATATCAATTTTGCGAAATCAGACCTTGTTATCTTCTTTCTTCCTAATTTGGTAAAATTAGTGAAAATTTGGTTTTTAAAGAAAATTTTTAGGAAGATTTTAACATGTTCCATTAGTGGCTCTTTTTGGGGACACATGCCTCATGCTTAGACATGATAAGATCCTAGTCATCTCATAGAAGAGAAGACCATTATCTTCCTCTATCAAATACCATATGGGGCTTTTGCAACAACATATATTTCTAAAGTGACACATTTGTTTGTTCTATTTATTTCACAAGAATAGTTTGTTCTTTAAATAATTCTTTGTTTACACAATATTACTCTTTTGAATAGGCTTCACACCCTTTGAGATTTTTGAGAACAATTAGGTCTTCTTTTGATAGGATAGTTTCCAAGCATATATTCTCCCCATCATAGATAAACTTCAAAAAGGAAGTGTATTCTAGATATTGCTTACATGAAATTGGATTATGATGAGATTTTTTACAGATATAATATTGTAAAGGAGAGTCTTCTACTTGTGTACAACAAGACAAATTTTCCTTCATTGTTTTGTTAAAGAAAAATATTTCTAGTTGATTTTGAACTTCAATTCCTTTCTCATACAAAATATGATCATACCCTTAGTCCTCTTTTAAAAGAAAATCATCTTCTTTCACATCCTCATCAAAGATTATTGCTTCTAATCCAGGGTCATTATACTATACATGCATACTTATTTGTTTCAATATGTTGTTTTGATATTCCATATCTAATAATTCTAAAATCTCATCTTTAGTATGTACCTTTATAGTATTCTAGATTATGTGCTTGTGTAGTGCAAGATTGAAATGTATAGAGGAATCACTCTTCTAATTGATACCATGATAAAATGCTTCCTATTATAATTGACCTATATTTATTTTTTTCATCTCCCTTAAGAGATTTTGCAAAGAGCACCATTACATTATCTTCTTTATAAACTTGGTTACCATTCACATAGTCATAAAATACTTCTAGACAATCAAATACTAATCTTTCCCATTCTCCATAAAATCTTGGAACCTTATTTATCAAAGTTGAGCATAAATTCTTAGATCTATATAGAAATCTCCTTAGATCTAATGGTTTAAGGTCATATGGAATTAATGGTTTTCTTTGAGGTGAAGACATAATTGAAACTTCCTTGATAGAGTCGCCATTTCTTTTAAAATAAAAAGATATATTTATTGGGTTCTTTATCCAACAAAGTCACACTTCCACTTTATTCACTAGTCTGTAAAATTGAAAAACTCTGGGTAACTTTTCAATGTGAATTGTGAGAAACTCTCCCCAATAGAGTTGCCAAACCGTTGGTGCACAAAATTGTTGGTTGACTTCTTAGAGGCTTTCCTATCTTGATGCTAGGAAAATCAACACAATTTTGGTCAATAATGAAGGCTAGAACCTTACTTGTTCAACCTTCACACTTTAGGCTCTCCAAGACCTAGGTGGTTGTACCTTGATGGTGAATAATGATTGTGATTTCTGACTTAATGATACTCTTGAGTTTGACAATAATTCTCAAGGAGAAATAAACAATTCTTTAAAAGGTTTTGAAATGGATAAAAGTATTGAAAGATGATTTTTGTAATACTAATGGATTGAACCTTACTATCCTACAACCATACATATACACTTACAAGAAATATGCAATTACTAGTCCCTTAATCCTTTAGGAAAATAGACTCAACTCCCACATAATCTTATGATTTAAACCCTTAGAGATAGTGTGCACCCCATCAACTACTAGACAAAAAGGAGAGATAATTGCAATCCTAAGAGTAGATGAATTTAACCCCAAATTAAGGAGACAATGTAGATGAATTCATGCAATATCTTCATTCATCAATACAAAAATATTAATATAGGATAAATAATGAAGAACATGAGACATTTAATACATCATGTGAAAAAGAGATTTAAAGGAACTATCATTGTTTGCATTTATTTATAAGGAAATATAGTAGAGGAGTTTGGATTCAAGAGCCATTGAGTAAATACAAAGAGATAAAAGTATTTAATACATACTTAAAACTTCTAAGTGTTGATTTTTTATTGTATCATGTCCCTTTCCTTTTGTTCTTGAAATGTTATAAATATAGGTCTTGGTACCTTTTCAAAAATGTGTGAACAAGCTTTAGACCTTTACATAACTATAACTAATTGACTATGGAAAAGCAAAAACATAAATCATAAAATCATTATGCCTCATCACCCTCTTCTTTTGAAACAACATCCTCAACTTCCTTTGGTACCTTCATGTTTATTCCAATCCACTTGGCTATCTGTGCATGAGTTGGTCACATGGAAGTAGAAACTGTAGGAGTGAAGGCTTGCAAATAATTCCATCTCTTACCTCAAGCTATTTTAAGTTCATTGGTGATTTTGATAAATTTATTTTTCTAGGACAATCAACTTGTTAAGCAATCTATGAAATTTGTCTATTTGGAAAGTCATGTCACCTTTATACTTTTCTATCATTGCATGTGGCAACATTTTAAATTCCTGCTTCCAATCTTCTAGTGATTTAACCCATCCATCTCCATCAACAATTGAAGGGATGCATGAATGTTCTACAATAGAGATTGCTTTCTATTTATCCCCAAGTTTTTGTCTTTCTTGATTCATGTAAGCTAACTTATTTGACACTATATCAAGAAGATTAATGGTATGCCTAATTTGAATAGGTTGGTCATGATCTCTTTTAGTAACTTCTTATAATATATTCAATTCAAAATTTGAAGTGCTCCATTTACTCTCTATTTCAGACAACTTTCAATTCCTTTTGCAAATAAATCCAACATTCTTGACTCATTATTATAACCTTTAAAAACTTCAGTACATTTCCAAAATAACATTAACTTTGTATAAAAGCACTTCCTTTAGTGTGTTGAAAGCACAATCATCATGATCAAAATTTTGAATCAATTCTGTACTTGGAACTTCCTCCATGGTCACAATAACAACCATGGTGCTAGAGCTCTCACTTAATCTTTTCTTACACAATTCCTTTTCTATTCTATGATTCTTCACATGCATCTTATTGATAATAGAGTTCATTTCCATTTCTCTTTGTTGCGATTCCTTGATCATTTCTTTGATATGCCTAATTTGAGCTTGATTGAACATTGACTCGCAAGTGAGTCTTGTAGTGGTACATTTTGGGTATGTATTCTCCACAGTATGGATTAAGGCCATATCTTCTTCACCCTATGAAATGTCAATCAATTTTGGATTATTTCCCTTGAATGTCACCTAGGTGGCTAATGTCTCTTTTTTTGGAGTGTAACCTATGCCTTCTACCTTATCTAATGACCCAAATTTTGATACAAGTTGAATCTTCTCACTTTTCATCTTCTCCAAAAAGTTGGAGCCATGCATAAAAGGTATTTTTGAAGATTTTCATGTAGGAGTCAATAGGATGGGGTCCCATATTATCCACATACATCAATTTTTTATCATGACCTATACACATAAAATGGGCAATCTCCCTGAATTTCCAAAATCTCATGGTCTTCTGATACTCATTCTTAAAATGTTCTCTATCTATTTTAGTGAGGGCCAGAGTGCTTAATCTGAAACATTGTTCAACACATGCTTTGGTAATTACTAGCAGAGGCATGCCACCTAGTTTTCTAATAGTTCTAGTAGAGGGTTCATAATGCTTGGCTAATACATTTTTCATTTCAAAATCTACAAAGACATTAGGGACTACCACCTTTCCTAGGTCAAACCTCCATGGATTATTCTTGGGTTCCTTTTTCAATATAACTAGCAAAGAAATACTAAAACAAGGAATGGCAATGCATAGGCAATTTAGCATCACCATATTCTTTGAATTCATCATGAAAAATGCTCATTTGGCCACCAGAGGAAGACTGAGGAAAAAATTCTAATAGAATTTTTTGAATTAACTTCTCTACCAGTTCCTCTTTATGTTCTTTACTACTAACATCCTTCTTCATAGACATTTTGAAGAAATTATAGCTGAACAGGAGAAAACTTTGAACTTATTGATTTGATTGTTGAATGTCTGCAAAAGTGAATTCCAGTGTCATTGTCCTCTTCTTTGCTCCACCTTTTAGTTTATGAAAAATAACTCATCCTTAATTATTTATCAATCCCAAAAATATTCCTTATCTAATGCTCATAAATTTTTGTGCATTTCTAAATTCATGCCTTGCTCCATATGTCACATCATCAAGTACTTGACCTTTTCCTACAAGTGAAGCAATTAATATTTTGGTCTTAGGATATTTTTTTCATTATTAATTTTTCCCTTACAAACTAATATTTTGTATCCTCTTTCAAAACTACAAAAATTTAGAACTTCGAGTATAAGTTTTGCATGTATCTTTGAAATTGTGAAATCAAGTTGCTTCTCCTTTCATTGTTCCGAAATTGCAAAATCAGAAAGTGACTTTTGATTGCATATAGATTTTGTGAAATCAAACCTTGTTACCTTCTTTCTTCCCAATTTACCAAAATTAGTGAAAATTTGGTTTTTAAAGGAAAAATTTAGGAAGATTTTAACATTTTGCATCACCTTGTAGGCAAGTTACCTAGAAGTTATCAAATATGGATATTGTTTTATAGACCACTTGGGTTTTCAAGTGTTCTTTATCATGCTTCCTTTCAAGCTAGAGTTTCTATCAGTACATACCCCATTCTTTTCCTTAGTTGCAATATTTCCTTTTGGCTAACACATGTTGCGTCCACATAGTTTTGGAGGCATCATGATAGGTTTCTCTTTTTGAGAACTCCATCATGATGAGAAATGTTCCATGCATCTTTCAAATGAGTTTATTACATCTCAAGGAGTGATAAATACTTATAGATACCTACCTTTTATTCCTTCTAGATGTATGCTAAATGGATTGTGGTTGTTGTTCAAAAATATGTTAATGAGGGCTCCCTTAATGACCATGGTAATATTTTTTGTAGGTGGTAGTATGTCCAACAAGGTGAATTTTAGTTTGGGGGAATATTTTATGGTTGCAAAGTTCTTAAGAAGGGGAATTTTTTTTTGAGGGGTTATATTTTAGTTCTTGATAGAAGACTGATAAAGAAAATTATTACTCTGGGATATCACACTTGCAAACTTTACTATTAATTACTTTCATAATATTTGAAGTTCAAGTGTGCTTGACCAAGCCTTTTTAGGTTTGATATTAATATTGGATATACCTAAAGTCCATGTAACTAAATGTAGGATGATTGCCTCATAAGACTCTAATAATTTTATATATGATATTGCTTTTGGTAATGGACCATGTCATAAACTCTTCCAATTCAAAGAAATTGAATGATAAAATTTTTCATGCTTGTGATATTATCAACAACAAATAGATAAATAAGTGTTTGAATGCATTGACTATTTCTTAGCTCTCATAGATGTACCCATGATGTGATATGATTATTTTGACATGTGTCTAGGATATGGTTGTCATGTTCTCATCTCAATAATAATGGTACTGTGGTATACTATGCCAAATTATTAAATAATATTTCTATTTTGATCATATGATTTTGTATTTTCATTTATGGAAAGTTTTGAGTTAGTAGTAAAATGATTTGCATATTGCCTTACATTTAGCTTCTTTTTTAGTATTCTTCTCTTTTTATCTCCCCTTGTTTATGGAGCGCCGATTCCTCAATCTAGAAGATTATTTAGAGAGTTAGCATTTTGTGCCCACAACACTCAAACATTTTCTAAGACCTCTTACATTTTTTATTTGCAAAATTTACGACAAGTAATTACTAAACTTGGATTTGACCAAGGAAAACCCATTTTACCAAACCTTTTCTCATTTTTTCCATGTGTATGAATATGCTACAAAGCTATCATGAATTTTTTAGGTAAATCAAGAATAGTTGGAGCATCCCTAAAATTTTTAGTAGAAAAATAGTGTATAGATTGACATAATTGATCTATAAATGGGACATATCAACTTAGACACTGTATACCCTCAAGAACATACTCATATTTGGTTGGTAGATAGGCCATAATGTAAGATCTTACGAAAAATATTACAAGTACTTTCAAGACTCCATTTGTTTGTTAGAATTTTATTTATAGATGCATTTAAATATTACCTAATCTATATTTCTATAATCAAAATTACAAATTTAGTTAAGGATCATTGTCTCATTTAGTTCTTGGATGACCACTTGAGCCTATTGGGATATCTCCCGTCCAAATGTGCAATCTTGAAAAGGAGGAGTAATCTACCTTATTTGCATTGTTTCCCTTTTCACCTTGTACAAGATTAATCAACATTTTTTTTTTCAATTATCTTTATGTTATAATGCATAAAATACTAATTATATATGAACAAAGGACTAATAACACTGTAAAATGTGTTCAAAATTTGGTTAAGAGGTGAATATAGAAGTAATTTGATGTTGTCATTTATGGAAACATATATGATATATTTAGTGAGTAGATTTTGGAGTTATGTTTTGAAGGAGATAACTCATAAAATTGTTGAAATGTTATAGAAGCTAATTGTCAGAAAAGACACCTTTTTTATTGAAACACTTCCCTGACAGCTTATTGGCACACACATAGTTAAGGGAAGTTAAAACATGATATGAAGAGGCACAAGTCATAATGAGTTGTATAGAAATATATATTAATGATTTATGAGGTACAAGTTTGCCTAGGAAAAACATGATGGAGTGAAGTAAATGATTAATTGTGTTAAGAAATTATTTTGGTTTACCAAAACAATTACTTAATTAATTAGGGATGACATCCTAGATGTTAACCCTAGTGAGAAAAAAATCAATTTTGTATTTTGGGACACATGTGAAGACTTGAAGGCCAACATGAAAAATTAGAAGGGTATCAAGGAAATATTTGTATATGTGAAGTTGTGTGATGTCTTTTGGACATTGAAATGCAATTATTTTATGATGCAAACTTTATTTTAGAGATGAGAAAAGGCAATATATGAAAAGTTATGTACAGAGAGCTACAAAGGACAAATCAGATATTGAAGATATCAACATTATCAAAAGGTTTTTGTACCTATACTTTTTGTGTACAAAGAATTTTATTGTACCTATACCTATGCCTACAACATTGTGAAAGGAGAGATTATGCAAGCAAAAAAAATCTAGAGAAGTTGTAATTAAACACTAAGAAGCTTGATGAGAACATCATGGCCCAAAGGCCTAAAAGTGACATGAGTGGTATTGGATATATTGAAGGAGAATCATCTAAGAGATCTGAAGTTACTAAAGAAATGGATCTAGTGAACCAACAACCTAAACCACAACAAGAAGACCAAGATAATGAAGTACCATCCCCACCATGGTTTTCCCTTGGCCATTGTGTTACTGCTATGTTTACTTTTCAATTTAATCACATGTGCATGTTTTAATATTGTTAACGATATCCATAGTTCGGAAAAAGTTTGTGAATTACTTATTCATCCCCACTGTGGTTTTCCCTTGGCCATTGTGTTACTACTATGTTTACTTTTTAGTTTAATCACATGTGCATGTTTTAAGATTGTTAAAGATATCCATATTTTGGGAAAAAGTAAGATCACTATGGATATGGATCTATTACAAAAGAACTTGGAAGAAGGTATTGAAGAATTTGATGTATTCATAGAAGAAAGAGACAATTTGAAGAAGAAATATAAAGAAGCAAAAGATTACATTCAGAAGTTGAAAGAAAAGATTGAATCTATCAAACCCAAGAAAGAGTCAAATGATGAGATCAAGGATATTGATGCAGTTTCTAAGATTGAAAAGGAGAATGAGATTCTAAAGCATGAGCTTGAAATTACTAATCTTAGGATGAGCTTGATGGAAGATGAAAAGAAAATCTTACTAGATTTGAGATTTGAGAATGCATATCTAAAATCCAAACTTACCAAGGTGACATTTGAACTTGATTTTACAAAGCTACAATATACAGAACTTAAGAAGTACAACACCATTGTGAAAGGAGAGCTTACAAAATAAAAGCAACATCTAGAGAAGTTGTACTTTAGCACTGAGAAGCTTGATGAGCAGATAATGGCACAAAGGCCTAAAGGTGACATGAGTGGTATTAGATATATTGAAGGAGAATTATCTAGGAGATATGAAGTTACTAAAGAAGTAGATCTAGTGAACCAACAACCTAAACCACAACAAGAAGACTTGAACAATGAAGTACCTAAGTAATTAGAACAACCCAAATAAGCAAGGAAACAATTTGGTGGAAAATGCTTTGCATGCAATGAAATTTGTCACATGAAGAAGGATTGTACATGTAAGTATTCTAACCCTTTTTTTGGTTATTGTTATAATTGTTAATCTTATGGACATAAAGCTAATGAATGGAAACTTAGATATAATAATTATAATAATGAAATGTATAAAGGTATTAACACTACAACCAATAGACCTATTAGAGAAAATAATGTCATAAGAGATGGATTATTGTGTTATAAGTGCAAAAACTTTGGATATATTGCTACAGATTGCAAATTACAAATCAGTCAATCAGGACCTAGATATGAAAATAATGTGATAACATGTCAGATTTGTAATAATTTGGGATATACAACAAGATTTTATAGGATGAACAACATAAGAACATCAAGTAGGTGTGAAGCCTCACCCCGACCCATCCTAGCACCGAGGATACATTATTATTTTGATACTCATGCTTTGTTATGACAGAACATTATTGGATACATTGAACATTGTTAAGCTATTTTACGATGTGTGATGCTTACTTCAATTATTTGATTTTTCCATTTAATGCTTATAAATATTTATAATGATGAAGAAAATGTATGCAATGCTAACGCATTTAGTTATGCAAGCCGGAAGGTTAGAAATATGAGTAGAATTAGATAAACAATTATTTATTGAGAAATGGATGCTTTAATTTATATAATTCCTCTAATATGTAATTCACATTATGCATGGGGTTTTGGACCTACTGATGTGTGCAATGAGTGTGCAGGAAAATTAGCCGAGACAACTCAACGAAAAAGCGGAGCTAAACTACTTGTTAATTTTGTGCTAACCTTATATTGTAATTCTTTAAAGGTTGTAATTTGATCTTACTATTATCCTAACTTTTAATTGTTCCTAATAAGCCTTTAAAGGCTTAGAAACATTAAATTTAAGTACCCCTATGGGTAAGGGTATGGGTGGGGGTACTTTCCAACCCTTTAGCCTCCTAGGTTGACTCTTAGGGTCTCTTAAAAACCCTATTATAGGCTGATTTCGAAAATGGGTTGCTCTTTACTTGGGTTAGTGAAACCAAACCTCCATCTTGAGTTACTTGAAGCTTGGTGGAGTTAAGGAGCATATTTAGAGGCATTTTTGGGGGAGTTTAGTTTTTTGTCACCCAAATCCTCTAGTTTTGGAGGAAGTCTTGAAGATTGAAGGAAGAAAGGGAAGCTCTTCTCAAACCACCATTGCCATAACTCTTTATGAAGGTAGGAGTTCTTCACTTCATGAATGGTTCTTCATGTGTGTTCATATTGTGAATCTTGCTTGAATCATGTTGGAGACATTATGTAGTTTTGCATTTCTTGTTGTGTGTTAGGGGTGGATTTGGGAGGGATTTTATCTTGTTTTCTTTTGATGTTATTCATATGCCTTCTTCGTGTGTTGATTGTTTTTGAGAGATTTTCATGGGGATGTTTTTGGCAACACTCACCCTTGGATAGGGAAGAAGTGGCCATGCTTGGGGAAAGGGCATTAGTTGGACCTCAATAGTGTAGAGTCTCCTCTCATGGAGAGAGGAGGGAGAAAGGGTAGAGTGTATGGGCCCCTACTTGTCATCCCATACCTTGTTGTTATTGAGAATTCTTGAATGTGGAAAAGAATGAAAATCCTTGTGGATATAGCCTCAAAAGGGCCTTGTGAAAGAATGGAAGTTCTTGAAGTTTTAGCCTCGAAAGGGCTAAGTGAAGGTTTGGTGATTGACTTCTCCTATTGAGAAAATCCACCTTTCCCCTATATTGGTTCATTGTTGGACCTATTGTGCAACTGGGTGGGAATGCATGTTCAAATTGCTTATCTCCTTGTGTTGTTGTCTCCACATTGATTCTTGTCTCTTTCATGTTTTTCCTTGATGAAATGAAGACATTTGATAAAAGTTCTTTTATGCAAGCCTTGAAGAAAACTCAATGAATTGTAATATTATGTAAATTGTAATTGAATTTGATGTAGTGACAAAGACATCGGGTTTTCCCGATGGAGCCTTGAACCAGGATGAATAATAGAGAAATAAATTGATCATGAATACCTCCTTGTATTAATCTTATGTGAGTTCAAATTTTGGCATATGTATGTGAGAAATTAGAATGATAGTAAATGTCTTGAATTGGGAAATTCTGAGTTGTAATTATGATAATGAAAGGCAAACATATGTATTGAAGTTTCAATTCGATGTTTTGAACATTAGCATGTAATAATAATCCTACATTGTGATCACCAAGTTATCACATTCATTGTTAAGCTTCATTAGTAATACCATTAAGTTTGATAAAAAATATTCATCACCTTTTTGAATTCTGAATATAGGATCAAATTCCTTGTTAAGTTTCATAAAGAACAAAATCAATATGATTAAGAGAATTATAATCCTTTGCATGCTTTTGTATCAATTTGATTAAGGGGATTATAACTCCATATTGCCTCTAGAAATGTTTAAACTCATTCCGCATATCAAAGAACTTTAGCAAGAAAACATTCCAACACTTAGTCAAAATTGGCTTTCAAAAACAAATGTGCACCTCCAGGTCTAAAAAAGGCCCTCTGGAAAATGTATGGAAGAAATTCTAATTTCTCTAGTCACAGAGAATATTCTCTGTATTATTCTCTTAGATTTCAAATAAACATCATTATTAAACCTTTAAAAGAATATATATCAAATACTTTTGAAATTTAAAATATTATATAGAAAATCTTGTTGACATCTTTTTTCACCAATAAAACTTTTGGCATTTAATTTCCATAAGACTTGTGTTACAAGTCGGATTACATAAAAGATTTTAATAAGTTACAAAGAAAACCCCACCACCTGTCAGCAAGTACAGGGGTCGCATCACATGCAGGAGGGCAGGAGATGGTTTATTTTTTAAGCAAGTAATTAAGGGGGAGGATGGAAACCCACCAACTTACCCCCCCATGTCTTCTTTTCCTAATTAAGTTTGTTTAAACAAAACATGGGGAAGTTCTCGATTTACTCCCCCCTGCCGCCATGTTTCGCAGGTCGTCCTAAATGATGTGTCCCCCACGCAAGGACAGGGGATGGGCCTGCCATGTGCAGGCCTTGGGCAGTGCATGGGTAGGCCCTATAGGATGGGGGGCCTGGGGTAGGTCTCATAACTGAGGTTTGAGTAGGGGGTAGGGGTAGTTAATTTAGTTTTTTTTGTGTTGTATTTTTTTGTATTTTGAAATATGGTATGACCCATGGTATTAGAATGTTAGATGTTTAATTAGTATGTTAGTTTTTGCTTAGATGTTAGGTCAATATTATATTATTAGTAATTGTTTTAGTTATTTTTGTTTACTAGTTATTTATATTATTTAAGATTAGATTAAGTTTGTTTAAATCTAAAGTTTAGTTAGGATAGTATTATTTAAAAATTGAATTTTATTTAGTTGATATATCTTTAGCTTAATATTAAATTAGGATAGTTTAAAATTTAAGTGAAGTCGAGTTGGTTTTAGAAATCAAGGTTCGTTCAAGTTAATATTTATGTTTAGTTAGTGGAAATGTATGTTAGTTTTGAATGAGGATTTGTGGTTAGTGTTACTTGATCAATAGTATTCAAGCTAGGGTATTAGATGGTTAGATAAATTATAGATTGTTTATATTTTTAATTAATGATGGCATTAATCAATAAACTAGATTTGAAATTTGATGGCATTAGGAGGTAATGTATTGTGTTAAGAAATGTTGTTAATATTAAATTAGTTATTTAAAGAGTTTTAAATGTGAAATTTGAATATTCCAATTAGAACGATTTTAACGTTTTATTAATTAGTTCTATATTATTATGAGCTTTATAGATCAATGTTAATATGGACTTAAATTTTATGATGGTTCAAACAAAGCTTAGATTAAAATATAGAGTATTAAATTATTCTTGTCATCAATGTTAATGATAAATAGTAAACTAATTAATCAGATTGTATAAGTATGTTGGAGTTGATTGTCAATTAAGATGATAAGATTGGTAAGGAAAGTTAATGGATGCGTTAAATATTAATTGTCATAGTATGCTTTAGATTAGGTTTCTTCATTTAAACTTAATTTATAATTATCTCTTAGGTAGTTGTACAAATTCAGTTTTAAATTAGGGATAGTTGAATTTGTAAATTAGCTCAAGATCATTTATGATGAAAGATTAATTAATGTTTAATTCACGTGAGAAAATTATAGAACTTAGATGTAGTGAAGAGAACCTTTGCTTAAATTTGAGCACAAGTAATATCAAGCCTATAGTGGTTTAAGCTTTAACTGTTAAAATTTTTTTTTGTGTGTGTTTTTTGCCCTTACTTTTTGGGCATGACAGTAGGAGACCACAAAACATGAACTATAGAAGAAATGCAAACAATAATTTCAGAAGGAATGATAGTAGTAGTGAAAGAGATAAATAAAATGTGAAAGAGCATGTAGAGAACTTCAATGGATTTTTTTTTATAAAGATAATATACTATCAAGCACTCAAATATGTGTAGAAAAGAAGTCAAGTGATACACCTAAAAATAAGTTGAAGTTAATAATAGTTTCAAAAAAACCTTTATTAATCTATGTAGTTAATTCACTATAAATTAGAACATAAATGACATCAAAAAATTATTTAATCCCTAAGAGATCGAATTAAGGTTTGCAAGGTTTAGAGTAGTATGTAATGGATTAGAGGAAGGTACAATTAACTATGCATGCATTTCTAAGTTCATACGTGAGTGAGTGTGCAAAAGAAAAATAGTTCTATAGTTAAAGATAACAACTTTTTGAAACTTGCGTACTTGCGCAATTAATGCAAAATCAATTTGAGTTGGATTTAATGGTTGAAATTGATTGAAAGGACACCATTTGATCAAGAAAAGAGTTGAAGATAATTAAGAAGTGAATTAAGAGAAAAATTACAAACATTTGAAAAATTTGTCAAAGAATTCAATCATTTTACATAGAAAGCCCTAGTTTGTGAGTTAAAGGTATTTACTTCTTTGTGAAGTAAATTTGTGAAGCATAGTTGATATTTTAAGCCTATAAGAATGGAAGAATCTATGTTATATAATGTAAATGAGGAAGCAAGACCTAAATTGAAGATAAATGTAGTGCCCACTTATAGGTTGCTTTTCCACGATATTTACCAAACTCTTTTATGCCTATTTCATGGATGTGTTAGTTTCAAGGATATTATTTCATAACTTGGACTAGAGATATATCAACGATGATTAATTAGTTGACTATATTTCATGTGTTGTTTAATGATTATGGTTATTGGTGCATTAATGATGCTTTAATGATTAATAGTTAATAAATGTGATTCCTTTCATAAAAATGTCAGATGTTGCTTTAATAATGATTACTTCATATTCATAATGATGCATTATTTTATCTAAGCATTTGATGTTTGACTTATAATTATTATGGTACTTACCCCATACTTGCATGTGTATGGTACATGTGTCTATTTTATCTTTCTATTTATCATGTTTGATGTGGTTAAAGGAGGGAGTCATAGTCACCTACTAGTCAGGATCTACACGATGTACCACTCCTTGCCATTGCTTATTTAGTTTAGATGTACTTATATACATGTACATGTTACGAATAAGGTGTCTCAATCTTGGATAATTCCTATTCTTATTATTTGTTTTGTAAATGTATTTTTTGAAAATAATGTAATTAAGTGTGAGTGTACATGTCTAGTTGGCGTGTTGATGTGTCACTCCACTTGCATGTGTTGGCATCTTGAATTATGATGGATTCCTATGACGAAAAAGAGCTATCTTTGGAATATTTAATTATGTGTAAGGAGATCATGACTAAAATGGTTATGATGGATTCTTATGACATGTAAGAGCTATCTTTGGAAGATTTAATTGTGTGTAAGGAGATCATGACTGAAACGGTTATGACAGATTCCTATGACGCGTAAGAGCTATTTTTGGAAGTTGCCCTAAAAAATAGAAAGTGCATTATATAAGAAATTTTAGGGCTATATATAAAGGAGAATGAGTAGCGTATTCTTGGTGGCTATTGGATAAGTCTTCCATGTCCTGAAAGAGCTTACACTATAAGTGTGTCGTAACCTTTGAGTTGAAGATAATATATTGTGCAAGTTTTGGAAGGGTGGGGTTGTTTTACCGAAAGGTTTTTTCCCACCGGCATATCTTTGTGTTTATGTGTTATAATTTCTCTATATATTTTTTGTATTCATGGTTGGTTGCAATATTTTTGTTTACATAATATTGAATCTGAAATTGTAAGGATTTGAAAGAATTTGCACAACACTTTCCTTAAGGGATTAGTGTAGGAAGCTGTTTCCACACCTGAGTTTCCTTACAAGTGGTATCAGAGCTTGACTAACTTTCGATTCTAGTTGTTGGGTAGGGTTTTTTGAGCTAATCTCAAGTTGAGTGGGAGTTTTGTGTAGAGCATTCTAAATCTTATTTGTAGATTGAGATGGCTAGTTCATCATACAAAAAAATGGCGGTGGAGAAATTTAATGGTAGTAATTTTGAGTTGTGGAAACTCCAAATGGAAGATTTGCTTAAAGATCACGATCTATGGGAGGTGACTTCACTTGATGTGACACCCACAAAAATATCTCAAGCAGATTGGGATCTCAAGGATCAGAAAGCTAAGGGTCTCATTAGACTTTGTCTAGTTGATTTAGTTCTCCTAAATGTTCTTGATGAGAAGATCATAAATAGTTTGTGGACATGGCTTGGGTTGGTGTATTAGGCCAAATCTCTTGTGAACAAGTTGTTCCTAAGGAAGAAGTTGTAATATCTAAGAATGGAGGAAGGAGGATCTATTATAGATTATCTAAATGATTTTAATTTACTAATTGCATAGTTGACATCATCTGGTGTCAAGATAGAGTATGAGGATTGATGTATGACCTTGTTATGTTCCTTGCCAAACTCATGGAACCATCTTATGATGGCTCTTGGAAGTACTTTAATCACTTTCATAATGGATAATGTTGTGTCTTCACTGTTATCTGAGGAGATGTAGAGAAAGTCTTTAGATTCGGCTAAGGAAGCTCTTACTGTTCATGGTAGATCCAATGAAAGAGGCAAGAAAAATGATAAGAAGTCTAGAAAGGGTAGATCCAAATCCCATGGAAAATCAAAGACTCCTAGAAAGTCCAAGGAACAATGCTAGAACTGTGATAAGACTGGCACTTTTGTAAAGACTGTAAAGAGCCAAAGAAGAAGAAGAAGGCCTTAGATTTAGGTTTAGAAAAATTTCAAGAAGATGGCGATGCTTTCATTACAGCCTTGGCAACACATGCATCTAGTGATGTATGGTTGATAAACTTGGGTGCTTCTTTCTACATGACCTCTCATTGAATTTGGTTCTCAAAGTATGAAGTTTTTGATGGTGGAAAGGTGTACTTAGGTGATGATTCTCACTTAAAGATAGTTGGACGAGGAAGAGTGACTATTAGATTCCCTAATGGATGAGTAAAGAGGATCAATGGGGTAATGAACATCCCTAGTTTGATAGGAAACCTATTATCTATAAGTATGTTGAATAATGTAGGTGTGCAAGTTGTTTTTTCTAAAGATGGATGTAAGATGATGAGAGGAACTATGGTGCTTGCTAAGGGTACTAGGAGAGGTACTCTATTTTAGCTTGATGCATGCATTTATCAGTGCAATAGTTCTTCTGTTTCCAAGAAGAGAGCAACTATCACTTGATCCCTACCATCTAAAAAAGTAGTAAAGAAGACTGTGGTTATTGGTTATGATGGTAGTGCAACATGTGCACCTAAGAGTGCAAACACATTGGAAGGAAAGCTTCCTGCAGAAAAGATAATGTTGTGGCATATGAGATTTGGCCACATTGGTGAGAAGGGTCTCAAAACTTTGAAGAACAAGAACCTCATTGAGGGGTTAAATGATTGTAATCTTGAGTTTGACTTCTACAAACATTATGTATATGGCAAACAAAATCATGTTCAATTTTAGTCTAGTTCTCACAAATCTTCTGATGTTTTGGATCTTATTCATTTCAATGTATTTGGTCCTGTAAAAGTTCCTTCAATCTCCAAGTCTATATTTTTTGTATCTTTCATAGATGATTACAATATAAGGACATGGATTTATTTCTTGAAGAGTAAGACACAAGTCTTTAGTCGGTTTAGGGAATTTAAAGCCCTTGTAGAGAATCAACCGAGTAAGAAGATTAAGTGTGTGATAACAAACAATGGTGGTGAGTTTTGCTCAACAAAGTTCAAACAATTCTACAGAGAATGAGGTATCGAGAGGCATAAGACAACTCCTTATACCCCACAACAAAATGGAGTTGCAAAAAGAATGAACAAGACATTGATGGAGAAGGATAGGAGTATGCGTAGTGGAGTTGGTCTTGAACAAAAGTTTTGGGCTAAAGCTATGGCTAGTGCTTGCTATCTAGTTAACATATCTCCTACATCAACTCTTTTTGGTAAGACACCCATAGAGGTGTGGTTTGGTAAGAAGCCTTCAATTAGACATCTTCATGTTTTTGGTTGTGAAGCTTATGCACATGTTGCAAAGGAGAAAAGATCTAAGTTGGAAAACAAAGTTGTCAAATGTATTTTCATCGGATATGGTGTTGGTATGAAAGGATACAAGCTTTTGGACCTTGTGACTAGTAAAGTGTTGTATAGTAGAAATTTTATTTTTAGAGAGCTAACATCTTCTCCTATTGTGCTACAACTAGATGAAAAAGAGAAGAAAGAAGATATTGGTTAGTTGCCTCCTACCCTTGAGTAGACTAAATAGAAAGACCATGTTGGGTCTAATGATGAGGAGGGATCTAATAGCTCTGATAATTCAAAAGAAGAGGAAGAATAACCTCAACCTCAACCCTTTAGGAGCTCCATGAGAGTAAGAAAGCAGCTAGAAAGGTTTGGTTATTCTATGTTAGATTCTAGTTGTGCTTTTTCTTTGATTACTAACACTGATGAGCTTAGATATGTGAAAGAGGCTTTGGATATGGAAGATGCAGGTTCCTAGAATGAGGCCATGGATGATGAGATGTCTTCATGGGATAAAAAAAAAACTTGGGACCTTGTAACTTTTCCTAAAGGATGAAATCTTGTTGGTAGAAAATGGGTGTTCAAAGGTACAAAGCTAGATTGGTTGTGAAGGCGTATTCATAGGTAGACAGAATCGATTATGGTGAAATATTTTCTCATGTTTTAGATTAAGGTAAAAATAGGTTTTGAAGGGGCCCCAAAACCCTTTACATCAAAAAGAAAGATATACCATGAAGCTCTACCAGGTTTTAAGTGGACCTGAAACCAACAATACAATTAAACTAGGTCAAGCAAGGACCTGAAACCAAAAGAAGTGATCAGAAAGAGAAACCAATGAGGACATTGGAACCTAGAAAAATAGACTGGAAAGCAAGGTGACCTGAGAAACCTCCCAGACTAGGAAAATCACCAAGGATTGCTAATCAAATTTGTTCTTCTAGTTACAAATTCCTTAGAAATGCTCTTTCTCCAGCACTTATCTTGAAGCAGGAGAAACTTAGACTTTTGTTATCTAACAAAATCCTAACAATATCTAGATTATGAATACTGTTCAGCCCCCTAATATACCAAGTAATGATTTTCATATCTATTTTTTAGGGGTAAAATCTAGAATAGTAGCCTGCCTGCCATCAGCAATATTCTGCATACTTTCTAACTCTTTGGTTTTCTTAGTGGTTCTTCTTCTAGATTTTTTTGGACGACCAACATCCAGTTTCACCTTGGACTGTTGTTCTACTCTTTTTCCAGATTTATCTAGAGTAGAAGCAAGATAATTTATCTTGGTTTGCTGGACCATTTTGCTGCTTCTAGTCTCTACCCCTTTAGTAATGTTCTTAATATCATAATATTTTCTCATGTTGCAAAGTTGACATCCATTAGATTTCTATTATCTCTTGTTGCATCATATAATTTAGAGATAAAACAGATGGATGTGAAGACAACTCTCTTTCATAGTGATTTGGAGGAAGAGATTTATATGTCACAACCTAAGCACTACATTGTTAAAGGTAAGGAATCTTTGGTTTGCAGATTAAAGAAGTCTCTGTATGGTTTGAAATAATCTCCTAGGATGTGGTACCTTAAGTTTGATACATTTGTGTTGTTAATTGAATTTGTAAGATCAAAATAAGATCATTGTGTTTAATTTAGAGTTGAAAATGACCGCCTTCTTATTGTTGCATTATATGTTGATGATATGTTACTGTTTGGGAAGGGTAAGGGTATGATTTCTAATTTTAAATCTCAATTGTCAGCACAATTTGAGATGAAAGATCTTGGGGCAACAAGGTACATCTTGGGTATGGAAATAAGTAGGGATAGATCTAACAAAAAACTTTGGTTGAGTCAGAGTAAATATGTGAAGTCTATGTTGGAAAGCTTTAGCATCGTAGATTGTAGAAAGTTGTGTGTTCCTGTTTCTATGGGAACAAAGTTATCTATAGATGATTGTCCAAAATTTCCTAGTAAGGTGGAGGACATGAGTAGAGTACCTTATGCTAGTGTATTTGGCAATCTTATGTATGCTATGATTTGTACTAGACCAAACTTTGCCCAAGTAGTGGGAGTTTTGAGCCGGTTTATGGCTAATCTTAGATGGGTACATTGGGATGCAGTTAAGTGAGTATTTAGATATTTGAGGGGTACATCAGATTAATCCATTTTTTTATCATGGTAACTCATCTAGAGCTTTGCATTTAGTTTGTATTCATGGGTTTGTGGATTAAAATTAGGTAGGTGATATTGATAGCAGGAGATCCACTAGTGCTTATGTGTTCACTATATTTGGTGGTGCCATCAGTTGGATGAGTAAGCGAAAACTTGTGGTTGCTTTGTGCACTATAGAAGCTAAATACATGGCTACTACTTGTGCTTGTAAGGAAGCCATTTGGATTAGGAGATTGTGTTCTAATATTGGTGTTGATGCAAGACAGATTTCTATTTGTTGTGATAGTTAGAGTGCTATTTGCCTTGCAAAGAATCCAATTTTCCATGCCAGAATGAAGCACATTGATGTAGATTTCCACTTTGTGAGAGATATGGTGGAAGATGGAAAGGTAAATTTGGAGAAGGTAGATACTATAAAGAATGTTGTAGATGCATTGACGAAACCAGTAGGCACAAAGAAGTTTAGATGGTGTTCAGAGTCTATGGGCCTTTCGACCTATAGCAGTTAGTTTTTGTTATGTTCTTGTTGCTCTTACAAGGTGTTTGACAAGTGGGATAATGTTAGGAATAAGGTGTCTCAACCTTGGATAATTCTTATTCTTATTATTTATTTTGTAAATGTATTTTTTGCAAACAATGTAATTAAGCGTGAGTGTACATGTCTACTTGGCATGTTGATGTGTCACTCCACTTGCATGTGTCAGCATCTTGAATTATGATGGATTCCTATGACAAATTCCTATGACACATAAGAACTATCTTTCGAATATTTAATTGTGTGTAAGGAGATAATGACTGAAACAATTATGACATATTCCTATGACACGTAAGATCTATATTTGGAAGATTTAATTATGTGTAAGGAGATTATGACTGAAACGGTTATGATAGATTCCTGTGACATGTAAGAGCTATTTTTGGAAGTTGCCATAAAAATGGAAAGCACATTATATAAACACCTTTAGGGTTGTAGATAAAAGAGTGTGAGTAGTGTATTCTTGGTGGCTACTAGATAAGTCTTCCATGTCTTGAAAGAGCTTGCATTATAAGTGTGTTGTAACCTTTGAGTTGAAGATAATACATTGTGTAGGTTTTGGAAGGGTGGGGTTGTTTTACCGAAAAGTTTTTCCACACCAGCATATCTTTGTGTTTATGTGTTATTATTTCTCCATCTATTTTTTGTATTCATGGTTGGCTACAATATTGTTGTTTACATTATATCGAATCTGAAATTGTAAGGATTTGAAAGAATTTGCACAATACTTTCCTTAAGGGATTAGCGTAGGAAGTAGTTTCCACACCTGAGTTTCCTTACAGTACATGTTCATCTTTTATGCAGAATGTAAGTACTAGGCATCAACTTCCCTAAATTGCCAGGACGAGTGTGCCCTATCACAATAACTCAATGGTAAGAATGAGGAGATAATGTTAAGGTCACTTGTCTTGCAAGGAGGACTCATAACTAACTTTCCACCCCTTTTAAAACCCATGAGTTTATCTTTATTTGTGTTGTTTGATTTTGAGTTTCAGTCTATTTTGGTATTGTTGCTTTTATGTGAATTTCACTATGTGATTTATTTGGTAAATAATTTAACTATAATATTTGGGTTAATGATATAATTAAATATTATTTGACTAAAAAGAAAATATCAAAGCATGAGAATATTTAATTAATTAAAAAATTAATTAAATATGTGCTTTAATTTAAAAGTCTTAATTTAGAAATCTAAATTTAGAAAATTGGTTAAACAGAAATTAGAATATGATGATATTTAATTAATTAGAAATTAATTAAATATGTACTTTAGTTTAAAAGATTTAATTTGAGAAGTTGGACAAAAAAAATTTAAAATATTAAAGATTTAATGTTGCTTTATTATAATAATTATTTATTTAATAATAATAAAATTAAAATTGCATTTAAACAATGCTTTGATTATTATTATTAATTTAAATAATAAATTATGCTTTAATTAGTGCTTGCACTAATTAATAAACTGGAGGAAAATAAAATATAAAAGAATGAAGTTTAAAGATGAAGTTATAGTTCTAATTGTGGCGTAGTTATATTTATTTAATTTACTGATAACTATTTAGGAGTTTTATTTTAATAATAAACTCTAAATAATGTTTTTGATTAGATAAACAAGTTTTCCAGGGATCCTGAAACCCAAGTTTGAAACAGAACAAAAGGCTGAAAATAAGTAGATAAAGCCCAGCCAAAGGACAAAGGCCAAACAAAAGGCCAGTACAATAGATCACCAAACAAAAGGTGACCAAAGTGGTAGAACAACAACCACCAACATAGGTTTTGACTAGGCTCCTGAAACCCAAAGAAAAGAGGGGAAGAAATCCCCATCCATTATGCACTACAAAGAACGACATTCCAAAATCCAGGGGGCAAAAAAGAACAGCAGACCAAAATCAAGCCTTGCCTTTAGATCCCTTCTTGTGAGAATGTAATGCCATGTCAAAAGAGGCTGTGGATGGCTTGATCTTTTTACCTTTTACTATAGTCCATCCATCCTCCACCAAACCTGTAGCCTTCTGCCATTGAAAATCAGCAACATCAGAGACACCAGAAATCCCTGAGACCAGGGAAGAGGCCGCAACAGGAAATTCTGCATCCAGGGAAGAAGACACAGGAAGGGCCGATCCAGATGAAACAAAAATGGTGGGCACTTTAACTGAGGACCTTCCAACCCCACCAAATTGGTAGTTGGCTGGCACTGAGAATTAGCAAAGCTACAATGAGACCCAGAAACCCCTAAAGCTAGGGGAAAAATAGCAGCAGTGGAGTTTGCAGCAGGAACAAGAGAAGGAATAGCAACCATAGATGGAGCAATAGAGGTGGTTGCCTCCAAGACACCAAAAGATAGATCAGCTTCATCCAAAGAAGATGGGACAACAGAAACTAGAGGAGGAGCCGATGGAGGATCCTCCTTTAAAGCACCAGAAGATGGGACAACAAAAACTGAGGACTGATTTGTTGCAACCAAAGGTGCCAAAGGATGATCCTTTGCTGAAGACCCTAGAATAGTAGAAGAGACCTCCACCACAATATCTTGAAGAGAGTCTTCATCCCCTAGAGAGAGGACCTTGTGGACTGTGTAGTGCTCTTCTGAGACCCCTTTCCACCAAGAAGGGGGCATCTTCGGTCTAGATTTTCCCAGGGAGCAACCAGAAGCCATGTGACCAGTCTTGCGGCACTTCCTATAGCGGAAGGGGATACCCTCATAGTGAAGAAGGATATTCCAAGATCCTAAAGAAGAAGCCACTGAAATCATTTTTGGGAGTCCCTTAGAAACATCAATTTCAACTAGTATACGAAAAACATTGGAAGAATCTTTATCAATCAAGCAGAAAGAACCAAGGGAACTCCCCACCTCCTCCAAAATAGAATCAACCCAAAGGTGAAGGGGGAGATTCAACAACCTAACCCAAATAGGGAAAGTGTTAAAGGATTCTGTCAAAGGGTTGAAATCTTTATGCTAGGGTTTAGCCATCAGGGGATACTTCGAATTCCAATAGAAAACATGGTGAAGGATGGCAGCTCTATCAGCAGAAGATTCAAATTTGATAATGAATAGCCCCCTAGGAAAAGGGTAAATATGGGCTATCTCTGTAATAATAGGGTTCCAATGACGAGAAATCCAAGCATGCAAGTCTGATAAAGAAGGCCAAAAACCCTTAAAGTAAAAGATAGCAGCATTAGCTGAGAAGTCAGCCAAACAACTAGAGACCTCATCAATAGAAAAGGGTTTTAAGTCTAACTTTAAAGGGTTACTAACCGCAATCGGCTTTCCCAACTGCACATCATCATGGAGCCCTAGTTTAGTAGCATGTCCACCAAGACCAGCCTCGAAGGGAGCCACATCAGCATAGGAAATGGTTGAACCACCTGCACTTGGTGAACAAAACCCAGAAGCCGAAGGGACCTCCATAACACCAAATACAAGAAGAAAACCTAAAAAAAAACCAGTCACTGGAGTAAGAGCCGGATCCACGTTGGAGCCGAAGTCAAAAATAGGAGCAGAAGCCGAGCCAATGTCAGATCCAGGCGCAAAGGCAGGATTGAAGCCAAGGGCCGAAATTGAAGCCGAAGCCAGGCGAGGGAACCAAGCAACAAGTCAGAAAGATGAAGGGCCTAACAAAGACTCCAGAGCTAAGAGTCCATGCAGGACCAGACGTAGAGGCCAGGACGCCCAAGGCCGAAGTCGAAGCCAAAGCCGAAGCCAAGCGCAGGGAGCCAGGTGTAAAAAAATTCAAAAAGTTGCAGAGCGAGAATTCTAAGAGTTAATCAAATTTTATTAAATTTTCAGAATTGTTAAACTCTAAATAATTTTATTAATTAAATTAATTAATATATTATTAAAAACATTTCAAAAATTAATTAAAGAGAGAAAGCTAATTATTTAAATCAATATATTTTATAATTAAATATTTAAAAGAGTTGTGCATGAAAAGGTAAAAGGTAATAAAGTAATAAACAATAATTGATCAGTGAGTTCCCTCTTGTGATTGCACAATTAGAGCCCCAATTTAGGGGAGAACTCTTTATCAAAGATATAGAACTCATTTTGTAATTACATAGGTTTTGGAGAGCAAAATTCAGAATTAGATCAAAAGAATTGTTGAGAGTTTTGGAGGGTTTGGATTTGCATGCCTTCACAAATTGTCTTAGCTTTTAGCTATGGTTTTGAGGTTTTGGGAGCAAAAAGTCAGAATTGGATCAAAAGAATTGTTGAAAGTTTCATAGGGCTTGGATTTGCATGCATTCACAGATTGTCTCAGATTTTAGTTGTGGTTTTGAGTTAGGGTTTGAAAACCCATTGTAGAATTTTATTTAAAGATTTGTCTACTTTGTGTCTTCCTCGATGTTTGCATATTTCTTGTTAATTTACTATATTGATTGTTAAATAAAGAATTATGTTGTAGATTTTGAAAAAAAGAAAACTTATTAATCAAGAAAACTTGATTGAGGAATTATAGAAAAATAGTAGAAAATTATTGTGATTGTATTCTTATAAACCTCTTTTTAATATAATGAAAATTTGATTATTGAAAATTAGAAGAAAATAATAAATTGAATAGTTAGGGTTTCACCTTTAAATTTGTCATTAGAACTATGTGATTATCATGAATTTTCTAAATATAGATGAATATTTTTCTTACATTTAAAATAAGCTAATTGCAATATTTATTTGGAAAGCAAAAGATTAATTAAGAGGAAAGCACATTGTAACTAAACGTATACATGTATGTGAAAACAAATATGCTAAAAATAGAAAACTATGTATAGTGTGGTTACATACATGTGAAAATAAATAAGCTAAAAATAGAAAGCTAAGTATAATATGGTTACATACATGTGAAAACAAATATGCTAAAAATAGAAAGCTAAATATAGTATGGTTACATGTATGTGAAAACAAGTATGCTAAAAATAAAAAGCTAAGTATAGTAAGGTTACATGCATGTGAAAACAAATATGCTAAAAATAGAAAGCTAAATATAGTATGGTTACATGTATGTGAAAACAAGTATGCTAAAAATAAAAAGCTAAGTATAGTAAGGTTACATGCATGTGAAAAAAAAATGCTAAAAATAGAAAGCTATGTATAGTATGGTTACATGCATGTGAAAACATATATGCTAAAAATAGAAAGCTAAGTATAGTAAGGATACATGCACGTGAAAACAAATATGCTAAAAATATAAAACTAAGTATAGTATGCCTGCATGATTTGAGAGATCAAAGACATGCAAAAATATTAATTGCATGTTTATTTTAATTTTATAAAAATATAATTTTATTTTCAGATTTATTTATTTAAATAAATATTTTAAAATAATAATAATAGTTTATTATTTTTAAAATAAAATAAATTATATTATCCATTTAGTTATGAATGTTAGTATTAGTGATTATTTAAGTTTAATTAAACTCTTATTTGCATATAAATGATTTTATATTTATTAGTGCAAGAGAAAGGTTAATAAATAAATATTTAGAATTTTTTTTGAGAAGTGGTAGAGTTCACTTTGTAATCATTTAGTTAATAACTATTTGACTTTACAAGAGATATTATAAATAATTAAATTAAATTTATAATTTTATCTCTAGATGCATAATGAATTAAAGGAAAACAATATTAATATTGGACTTAAATAGAAGTCAAATTAATATTTTAGAAATGAAATTGATATTAGTATTTAATCTAACAATTTATATTAACATGTATATTCCTACTTTATTTCTAAACACATCCTTATGACCCAAACTAAACAAGAGAAATTGATGGAATTAAATCATGTGGCTAAAAACTATGTATTTTCTAATATTCTATTTATAGTCTTATGACATTTATTTTCGTGATGGTTTTTTTCTTTATGAGTTGTTTAGTTGGCCAAGTTAGGATGTGCACTAGATGCATTTTTGAGATTACTTTTATGATTATTTGACTAGATGTCATGAACTTTATGATTTGAATTGAGATTTATGTTTTATGAGCTTTATGCTATTGAACATTTATGAGAACTTGGGTTTCAAGAACCAATGTTATTTTTTGGGTTGCCTATTAAGGAATCAAATTTGCTCAATATCACTCTTGTGGTATGGGACACTATTGTGGTTTGTGATTTTTGGGAAGGTAGTCTGGGTGCATGTCTATGGGAGTGGCTTGTAATGGGGGCCGAGGCCCAAAGTGGCTACTAGGGTAACTCATTGTAAGTTGTGTAACAAGTGATAATATTGTAATTAAAATATCTTGCCTAGCCATACATTAAAAAAATAAGGTAGGATTTTTCCTCATCCATGCCTTGAGTGCTTGTATAGACTAAGGATGAGATGGAGATGATACCTTGAGAGGTATGACTAGTTTCTTCATCATTGCGAGAGGGTATTCTGGTTTCGCATAGAGTCACTAGGGGGCCGGGGTCTTGAGAGACTGCTAGGGTAATTTTAGAGTTGGCTCATGTGATGACATTCCATAGTATGCAACCTGAGTCTCCTCCATGGTTTTTTTTAAATATTTGCTTCTAGTGGTGTACTTGTTGGATATTAATTTTGATAGTGCATTTATTGTGAGTTTTTATTCATTGGTTGGATGTCATTTATTGTTAACAATTGAATTTTATTAATGAATGATCAATTATTCATTGGTGGTGTTTTTATTGTTGGAGTTAGTGATTGGTATTTTACTTTTATTGATGAAAGTTGTTATCTATTGGTCATTGTGCTTGTGATACTTGACACTGATTTCGAGGTGGTAGTATATTTTTGGTCTTGGTATTTGTATGTTGACTTAGTATGAGATACTAGTATTGGAATGAGCGTTCTTTCGATTTTGATTATCTCTTCTTCTTGAGTGTTCTTTCAATTTTGGCTATCAAGATTCCTTGCCTAGGATTATCTTATGATTTGATTATTTGTGCGTGGATCGTACATTATCTCTCCTGCATGGTGGGAGTGAGAGCCTAATTAGGTGACCACACAATTGGGAGGTAGCGTATGCTTACCATTTGGGTCCCCCTCAGATTGACCATTGTTGGATGCTCATTAATACAATGGTACCATTATCATTCTTCCTCCTATCTTGAAGACTTCTATTCATTTGATGTATCTATGTATCATGTGTTTTGAGATCCTATGGGATATTATATTGTATATTGATGTACTTGTATCTATTTTCACATACCCTATGACATGTGCAGTGGATGATGTTCATTAGATGTGCTTTCATATTATTAGTTGTACTTATGCATTTTCTCATATGACTATGTATGTGTTTATTCATTTTATGATTATGGACATTGTAATTGAGACTTAAACTTATTAATAAAACTTTTAAAAATGTGACTCAACATGAAGGAACCTTGACGAATTGAAACTGTATTTGTAATTGATTACGTGTTCTTGATGTGTATGTATATATTGCTTTTGTATTAATGTTACTTTAATGTTGTTTAAACTTTAAAAAATAAATAGTTCAATAAACTTTGTAACACATTAGGTTTATTTCTTTTGGGTTCCCAAGCAGGGCGTTACAATAAACCTTATCCCACCTATCGAGGATGATCCTAATGACATATTTTCTTAAATTCCCAACAAAGTCTTGTATTTGGAAGACATTAGGAGTTATACTCGTCATAAGTTTGAGACTATAGGATAAAGTAATATTTTAGATGAGTTTGACAAGATTTACAAACAAGATATGTCATTCAAAGAAGGATTTGAACACCTAGGTCAAGTTGATATAGTTAAGTATATGTTCTATCGTAAGTTTGAAAATGAAGACTGGACTAAGATAATTCTGAGTAGAATCTATGATGAGAAATTTTGGTTAGGTGATAAACTAGTTGATATTTTAGGTGAATTGATTCATCAAGTAACAATCTTAAGAAATCAAGGGTCAATTCTACTTAATGAAAAGAATGTCAAGAAAGTTGTGATGGAAAATTAAAAAGCAACCTACAATGGTAGAGGAATAGTTATCAGTCAGATTAAACAAGATGATGTAAGGTTTGTGAGTAAGATTATTGCTACCAAGTTATGTTCTAATTCAAGGGATTATGAATTAGTATCTAGATTTTTTCATGCAACATATAACTTATGTGTTAATTTTTAAAACTCATGTAAAATTTTATGAAATTTTGAGAATTCAATTAGTAGACAATCTGGAAAGAATAAGAACACAAGAAATGCACAATTCAGATTTTAGTCTTTGATAACATACATGTTTTTCCATCTATTGAAAAGATTTCATTTATGTCTATAATTTATTGGAGTAATGTGAAGTGTACAATGGATAAGATCACAAATTTGTATAGAAGGCATCTTATAGATAAGGTTGATAATAGTGCAACACTTATTGTAAAGACCTTTCAATATGAGATGGCAAAGAGGAAAAGAATTCCAAAGACTACGATTGAAAAGTATAAGGATGAATTTTGTTTCATTTTAGACATTGATTTCAAAAGTATCGAGGAAGTTACACCAAGAATTATATATGTTGACCCACTTGGTTATGAGATCATAGAGGAAGAAACTAAAGGTTGTGCACAAAGAATTCTTAATTCAGAAGTAGATCCTAATTGTTCAAGATTTGGAACCTATGAAGAAAACATGAAGATGAATTATCAGATTAAGCTTGGAAAGTCTAAAAGAAGGAAAGTTGATAGTGAAATAAAGAATATGTTGAAGGATACTAAGATGACACCTGAAGAGTTTGCTGATGTTAAGTAAATTGTATCTGAGATGAGATAGTTTGGACAAAAGGACATTCTAGTTGTACCACCATTGTCATTAATAAGACCTAGCATTGCACCATCAACACCCACACCATTAGTTACACCTACACCATAGTTTGAGTCATCACCTTTAGCACCAACTATTATATTGGATCAGCCCATGGAAGAAGATGTTAGTATAGTACATGTTTAAACATCAATACTTGCAAGTATAAGAATATTAGCTAGATTGGTTGAGGTTAAACAAGAACAAGCAAAAGTATCTAAGCCCAAAAGAGTAAAATAAATGGCTATTGGACCATGAAAAAGACAAAAGGTTATAACTACTTATGAAGGGAGGAAGATGATAGGACATGTTACTCCATTAGAAGCCCAAGTTCAATAGCAACAAGAGGAAGGAGAAGACAACAACAATAAGAAAGAAAGTTGGAAACCAAGAATTGAGAACCTAAATGATTCTGTCTTAAATAAAGGTAACCTTAAGAAGTTAGCACAATATTATGATAGATACCTTGTATATGAGCAAAGGAATTTGGATGTTACAACTATTCAATATATGAGTGTGTATAAGAAACCTTTACTTTATATTCATGGTGAACTTCCTAAGGAGATGTATGAAATATTTAATGAAGTCAGGCTTAAGACAAAGAAGGAAGAGGAAATTTTGAGAGATGAGGTCATACGAAGATGCTTTGATGTGAAGAATGATACACAAATATAAAGAATAATGTATAGACTTAATCCACTTGTGCACGATAAGATGGGAGTGATAAGACTCACAGGAGGACTAAAAAAAGAACTTGTAAAGAATAATAAATGACTTTTTGATCATATATTGAGTGAGTATGTTAATAGAGCTTACATTAAAGAGGATAGAAATGAAGTGATTATACATTCATCTACAATAGTACCACCTAGTACATCAGATATGGACATTCCTATGACAACAAAAAAGACTTTGGAAGACAAAATAATTTTGGATGCACTTGAGCCTAATCAAGAGGAAGGGAATCTAATGATATGGGGATAATTAGAGACCTCGGTTCCTAATACCAAAGAGACAAAGACAAAGGACATTGTTATCAGAGAAGAATAAGTCAACAAGCAAAATGAAGAGAATGTGGAAGGGGCAGTTTCTAAACCACCCCAGATAACCATTGATAATGACACCATGAACATTAATAGTACACACATCACTATTGATGAGATAGAGGATCCTTTCATGGTGATGGGACCTCAAAATTTGATAGTTGTTGCTGAATTTCAAAAATCTAAGGAACAATTTTAAGTCGTATTGTAATTTTATGATTTCAGGATATATGGAATTCTCAGCCTCCGATTTTGTGATTTTAGAACTAAGTCTTTTATTGTTTTTCAATTTCACGATTTTGGAACTAGACTTATAGTTGTGTTCTAATTTTTTGATTTTAGTAGAGGAGACATCTTCAGCTCACATTTTCATGAATTTAATGATACTGGTTCTCTCACAGTTCATAGTTCCAAGAATCATAAAGAGGCATCAATTTCATTAATGAATCAACAAAAGAGGTTATGATATGTTTTTTTTTTCTATTCATCCAATTTTCTTCCAATATTTCATTAATCGAGGATGACTCATGCTAAGGATTTGAAGGAAATATAGTCACTTAATGCATTTTTCCTCATTCATAGATATAAGGACATATGGTAGGTTTCTTCTTTCCACAAAAAAAGAATTCTTGTGCATTTTTCTATGTTTGTTTTATAGGACAAGAGATATGGCTTTGCCAATGCAATCACATGAAGAAAATGAAGTGCCACATCCCATCATGCAATTAGGATTGACATAGCCCAAGAGGATCAATCCAATATCATCATCAGTATATATGTAGTTACATGGGGTCCGTGGACAACATATGCCTGGTACCAAAGTGACTACTATGAAATCCTAATGAAAGAAGAGACTAGACAGGCCCTGAACATGCTAATGGGAGTGCTTGATGAATAAGTTTCCAAGCATTTGGAGGAAATTCTCAACATGATTTGAGAATTGTGATTTTCTTTTGTTTTCTCTTTTTTACTATAATTATCCGTAACAAGTTGGAGTTAGTTTCTAGGTAGTTAGGATGAAAAGGCATAAAGATTTTTGCACCCATTCATGTTCTATAAGAAAGGGTACCATGACCTTGTATAGATAGATAAATAGATAGATAGATAGATACAAAGATACAAAAGGATACAAAAAGAAATATTGTAGATACTCACATGCATAATAGGAGCTAGATACTACAACTTTTTATAGCCTAGTTGTACTTCACTTTTGAATTAATAAAATATAGTATATTCTTTTCTAGAAGATAGGGAATTCATCATTGATTCTACTAGATCAAAATCTTTTTTGGATTAACACTATTTGTAGAGAAAAAATGGGGCAAACCATTGAAAACAAAAATCATATGCTTATGTATGGTTTGTATAATTGGTCTTCCTTTGGAAGTTAAATTCAATTATTTAGGGTTTTTAAAATTCTCTCAATTTGTCTTCCATTAGTTGATGGTGGTGCTGGTGGACAAATAAGAGGAGTAACTGAGAGGAGAGGGTGAATTAGTTACTGCTAAAATAAATTCTAGATCCCTTAGATGTCAGTACAAAACAACTCTATGGAAACTTAACTCTGTTGATGCTTGACAAACACGCAGAAAAATGCTATAACTTGGTAAACACTAAAATAGCTCAATAAATGCATAACATGAAAATATTTAAGATATTATTTGTTATTAATGTTACTTTAACTTAGTTGCAAACATATAAGAGAAATAGCACGAACATATTTGACACCAAGATTTAACGTGGAAACCCAATTTGGGAAAAACCATCAATTGCAAATAGTTATTAATTTTCATTCTTCTAAAGTGAGCCCTATTAGGAGCCAAACTTGTTAAAGGTTACAAAACACATTGTTATGTGTGACCCTATTAGAAGATTTAATCACCCTATCAGGAGTGGCCTTGTTAGAGCTCTTTGGAAAATTCAATAGAAATGTCACCTTGTTAGAGGATTTATAAATAGTTGTTAAGCCAACTCTGTTAAAAGATTCAGATCCCTACTACAATGGTTAGAGAGTAAAATGAGATGATTTTATTTTTGATGCAATTGAATTGCTGATTATAGATCTCAATTCTGGCTTGTATATTTGATCCTTTTGATCAAATGTATCTTTTCAGTTTCACAAGGATATTTTTCTTATCCTTCTAATTCGCTTCCTCTTAGCATCATTAAATATTCAATTCTCTTCCATGTATTCTTTTTTTAATTCTCAACTTGACCTAATATTTATATCTTTCATATTGTCAAGCCAGCTAGAATATAACTTAGAATAATTAATATTCATCTCCTCAGTCGGCTAGAACCAACAAACAATTCAATTGAACTTAATATGCCAAACCAAGAAAATCCTTTGCTAACTGACCTTGCTCAGTAGACGCTAACTTAGAAATGATTTTCCCATGTTAACCAAGTAAAGTCGGTTAACACTACATATTCACAAAGTTCCTTTAGTAACCAAGTGAGCTTGGTTAACACTACTTCCATCCAACATTTCCTTCGTTAACTGAGTGAGCTCACTTAACACTCAACTTTCACAATCTTTCCTTTGACACTTGACTGAACTTGGTGGATACTATCTTCTGAACTAGGAAAATACTGCAATGCTTACTAGACACAAAAAACTATCTTCAATGCCCAAGTGAGCTCGACATACACTGACTGGCAATGATATGACATTTTGTGTAACATTAAAGACAATACATGATTAATTAATTGTATTCAACAATCTCCCTCTTTGGCATTGATGGCAACACACCATGTCATAATACAATGAAATTTTTAGAGCAAGAATAAAGTAAGGAACATATCATTAGTTTTATTCAGATTTTCATCCATGAGAACTCCCTCTATCAGTGTGAAATTTTTTTGCCTTCAATTTCTCCCTCTGTTAGAAAACTTTGTGTCTGCTACAATTCTTCTGATAAGAAACCAAGTTCATTCTCCCTTTTTGACATCTCTTTCTCTTTCTATTAACAAAATTTCTATGAGATGTGATAGCAAACTTTTCCCTCTTTGACATCTCATGCCAAAGACAATAATCAATGAATATCAACATACCTCAAGTACCTGATTCATTTGCAACATGCCCTTGTCAATACTGGACCAACTGATTGATTTTCAACATCCTCTGGTTGATGCATCACTAAACTTCATTTAGTGAGCTTCTAATAGGGGAATGACCCCTAGCTTGCCTCTTAGATAAAAAAATGCATCCTTAGTTAATGGCTTGGTGAAAATGTTTGCAATTTGTTCTTTAATATTTACATATTCTAATCTGACTTCTTTATCTTGTACCAATTCTTTCCAAAAGTGATATTTTATAGCAATGTGTTTTGTTTTGGTATGCATCACTAGATTCTTTGATATATTAATTGTATTGGTGTTATTACAATATATAGCCACTAGATCCTTGATCTCTATCTTCATACTTGCCAATAGTTGTTTGAACCAAACGATATTAGAACAATTGACTATTGCTACCACATATTCTTCCTCTATTGTGGACTGAGAAATACAAATTTGTTTCTTGCTTTTCCAAGACACTAGTCTTTTATCAAGAATGAATGCTCCACCACTGGTGCTCTTTCTGTCATCAATACTTCCTGCCCAATCAACATTTGTGAATACTTTTAAGTCCAAATTGCTTCCTATTTTGTACTATAAACCATAGACTTCAGTACCTTTTAGACATCTCATGATTCTTTTGATTGTCATCATGTGATTTTCTTTGGGATTTTCTGAGAATATTGTCACCATACCGACTGCTAATGCAATATCAAGCATTCTATGCACTGCATACTGCAATTTTCCAATCATTGATCTATATGTGGTTTGATCTACCTCTTTGGAATCATCATTTTTGGAAAGCTTATGTCCAGTAGACATAGGGGTTCCAAATTGTCTTGAGTCTTCCAATCCAAATTTCTTTATTATCTCCTTGATATATTTAGATTGAGTAAAGTAGATAAAATCTTTCTTCTACTGGATCTGCAACCCAACAAAGAATTTTATCTCTCCAAACATAGACATCTCAAATTATTTACTCATTTATTCTAAAAATTCTTTGCACAAGTCATCATTTCTTGTGAATAAAGTGTCATCCACGAATATTTTTGCCAACATAATCTTCTTGTCTGGTCCTTCTCTTATATACAAACTACTGTTATCATTTATTCTTTGAAAACTAATCTATATCAAGTAGTTATGAAGTCTTTCATACCAAGCTCTAGGAGCTTGCTTGAGACCATATGATGCTTTATGTAATTTGTAGACCATATCTCTTTTGCTAATATCTACAAGACCTTCAAGTTGTTCTATGTAGACTTCCTCATCAACAATTCATTCAAGAATGCAGATTTTGCATCTATTTGATAAACTTTAAATCCTCTATGAGCTGCATATGCTAGTAAAGTTCTAACACCTTCTAATCTTGCAACAAGAGAAAAAGTTTCACCAAAATCAATACTTGTTGAGAATAACCTTTACATACTAACCTTGCTTTGTTTATGGAAACTTCTCTATCTTCATTTAACTTGTTTTTGAATACCCACTTTGTGCCAATTATATTTTTATCCTTGGGTCTAGGGACAAGAGTCCAAGTTTTGTTCTTCTCTATCTGTTTCATTTCTTCATTAATTGCTTCAACTCAACTTTCATTATCAAAAGCATCTTTAACATTTCTAGGTTCAAATTTAGTAAGTAAACATGTACCTTTCAATTTGTTTCTTATCATTATTCCATCTAATTTATCTCCAATGATTTGGTCAGGTGCATGATGCCTTCTGACATATCTTGATAGAATAGGTACTTTGGATTTGGAGTTTTTTTCACTAATTTCATCATGAACTTTAGTATTAAGATCAAGTCTCACAGTTTTTGACTTGGGTCCATCATACTTGATTTGCTCTTGTAATCTAACTGCGACTCGAGTCCTTCAGATTATGACTTAGGTTGTACTGATTGCAACTCAATAGCTATTGGAGATTTTGGGGACTCAAGAGGTGAAACCTCCTATCTACCAAATAGATTTTGTAGGGTATCAAGTTTGTAAAAAACAAATCTTCTATAATCTTTAGGCTCTTTGTTGCTTTCTTCTTCACTCTTTTTCTGCAAACTCATCAATTCTCACATGTGCACTTTCTATGATTTTATGAGTAGACAAATTCAAACATCTGTATGCTTTAATTCTATAGGAGTGTCCTAGGAATATGCCTTCATCACCTTTGACATCAAATTTAACTTTCCTAGATTCTTTCAAGATATAATATTTGCTACCAAATACTTTCAAGTAACTTACATTAGGTTGTAGCCATACCATAGTTCATAAAGAGTTTGATTTGAGTCTTTCTTTAGCTATATTCTATTCAAGGTATGTATTTTAGTGCTGATTGCTTCCTTCTAGTATTTGATTACAACATTCTTTTCTATCATCAATGTTCTTGCACAATCCATGATGGATCTATTCCTTCTTTTAGCTATACCATTATGCTGAGCTGTAATAGGGGCTGATAATTATCTTTTAATTACTTTTTCAATGCATAATTCATTGAATTCATTGGAGACAAATTCACTACCTCTATTTGATCTCAAACATTTTAGCTTCTTTCTAGTTTCCTTTTCTACTCTTGCCAGATACCACTTGAATTTTTGAAAAGCTCCAATTTTTTCTTTTAGATACATTACAGTCATCATTCTAGAATAGTCATCAACAAAAAGAATGAAAAACTTATCTCCACTATAACTCTCTATTCCAATAGGTCCACATAAGTTTGTATGTACAAGCTCTAAGACTTCTTCAGAATGATAGTTCTTGCTTTTGAAACTAGTCTTTCCCATCTTACCAATTTAACAATTTTTGCATAGACCCATATCAGGTTTCCTCAAACTAGGAATACCTCTTACCCTTCTATGCTTTCTTATCTTAACTAGGTTATCAAAGTTTACATGCCATAATATTTTGTGCCATAACCAACTTTCTTCTACTTGAGCAATAAAACATGAAATTTCACTTAGATCTAGATAGAATAAATTACCTTTTGTTTTCTTGCCAGATCCAACCAAATTTCTTTTTCTATCCAAAAATTTGGCCTTCCCATTCATAAATTCTACCTTGAATCCAATGTTATTCAACTTTGCCACACTCATTAGATTGTGTTTTTTTCCTTTAATCCAATAAGCATTGTCACATCTAAGTTCATTGGTTAATGAGATGCATCCTTTTCCCTTTATGCAACAAGGTTCATTGTTTCCAAATCTCACACTATTACCATCATAATGTTCCATGTGCTCAAACTTTGTTTTGTCTCTAGTCATATGATGTGAGAAACCACTATCAATAATCTATCTTTCATTTTTGCTAATATTAGAGATAAATGCCATTTTATCTCCTTTATCATTAGATTCATCTTTTACAACAATATATACCATTTCATCTTCACTGTTATCAGAATCTTTAGCCATAAAATAAGATTTCTTACCTTTTTCTTTGTAGTCCTTGTAGTTTTTGAATTCCTTCTTTCCTTTTTACTTATTACTTTTCTTTTCATCCTTGTTTTCTTTGTTTGGGCACCTTGCAACATTGTGACCAACTTCTTCACAAGAAAAGTAGATTAGAGGAATCTTACCTTCGTACTTTCCTTTGCCTTTAGGATATTTCCTTGTAAGTAGGGATTCAATAACTTCAAGATCATTGTCAAGAATTTCTTTTTCTTCTTCTTCACTTCCTAATTGATTAACCTTTGATTTCTTACCTCTTTTCTTGAGTGAAAGCTTGGCTTCAAATGCAGACTCAATACCTTTGGAACTAGGGGCATAGTTATCATAGTTATCCAACTCAAAAGCTATCAATCTTCCAACTTGAGCATCCAAAGTTATTTTTCTATTTGGATCACATCCCATCTCTTGAATATGAGACACTCTAATTGCATAGATAGGAAGAAGGGTTCTGAGTACCTTGCTTACAACTATTTTGTCATCAATGTCTCCTCTAGATGCTTTGATTGTGCTCACACTTGCTTTGATTCTCTCAACATATTTTGCAATATTTTCATCTTCTCTCATCTTCATCTAATCAAATTGCCCTATGAGACTTTCAGCTTTAGCTCTTCTTACATTATCATCTCCTCCATAGCTATCTTTTAGTTTGATCCACATATCATAAGCTGTAGTAAAAATTTTGACTTCATCAAATTCAACATAATTAAGAGTAGAAGCAATGTCAATCATCATGATGTTATGATTTTTATTTTCAGCAATATCTTTGACTAATAATGTACCAGTAGGAGTCTTGTATTCATTATCAAGATACTTACACCTTGAATCACTGATAGTTACCCAATGTAACTTCATAAGTCCTTGCCAAGCTACAAATTTGTCTTGGTTCAACTTGGGAATCTCTCTTCTGTAAGACATCCTAATCTTTAGCTTAGGTCCTTGAAACCTTCTCTGCAAGTACCAAAAGCTCTGATACCAATTGTTTGAATAAGAGGAGTAACTAAGAGGGGAGGGGTGAATTAGTTACCATTGAAATAAATTCTAGATCCCTTAGATGTTAGTACAAAATAAATCTATGGAAACGTAACTCTAATGATGCTCGCTAAACAACAGAAAAATACTGTAACTCGATAAACACTAAAATAGCTTGGTAAATGCAAGATATTATCTATGATTAATGTTACTTTAACTTAGTTGCAAACATATATGAGAAATAACATGCACATATTTGACACCAAGATTTAATGTGGAAACTCAATTTGGGAAAAACCACCAATTGCAACTAGTTACTGATTTTCACTCTTCTGAAGTGAGCCTTGTTAGGAGCCAACTCTATTAAAGGTTACAAAACACACTGTTAGGTGTGACCCTGTTATAGGATTTAATCACCCTATTTTAAGTGGCCTTGTTAGAGGTCTTTGGATAATTCAATAGAAATGTCACCTTGTTAGAGGATTTATAAATAGCTATTAAGCCAACTCTGTTAAGAGATTTAGATCACTGCTACAATGGTTAGAGAGTAACAATGAGATGACCTAATTTATGATGCAACTAAATTTTTGATTATAGATCTCAATTTTGGCTTGTATATTTGATCCTTTTTGATTGAATGTATCTTTTCAGCTTCACAAGGATATTTTGCCTATCCTTCTGATTCACTTCCTCTTAGCATCATTAAATCTTCAATTCTCTTCCATGCATTATTTTTTTAATTCTCAACTTGACCTAATATTTATATCTTTCATATTGTCTAGTTGACTAGAATAAAACTTAAAATAATCAATATTCATCTCCTCAATCTGCTAGAAAAATTAGACAATTCAATTGAACTTAATATGCCAAAACAAGAAATCCTTTGTTAGCTGACCTTGCTCAGTTGACACTAACTTAGAAATGATTTTCCTGTGTTAACCAAGTGAGCTTGGTTAACACTATATATTCCCAAATTTCCTTTGGTAACTAAGTGAGCTTAGTTAATACTCAACTTTCACAATCTTTTCTTTGATGCTCGAGTGAACTCGGTAGATACTATCTTCTAAACTAGGAAAATACTAGAATGCTCAATAGACATAGAAAACTATCTTCAATGTCTGAGTGAGCTTAGCATACATTGACTAGAAATGATATGAATTTTTGTGTAACATTAAAGATAATACACAATTAATTAATTTTATTCAATAGGTGCACCCGTCTCGAAGAAATAAAATATATTCAATAATCATCAAAGTTGACTCTCTTCTTCGATTTGAAAGGCATTGGTCTAATTATAGTTTAAAGGTTAAGAACAACTTTGTGGAAGGTAAACAATCAATATCAACCCACTTTCATGTGCTGAAGTATACAATTATACATTTTGTTTGAAATCATCTCTCTTTTACAAACATTCATTAGTACAATCAAATTCTCCTTGAGAACTTTTGCCAACTCAAGAGCATTGTTAAGTCTACATATTATACATCATTAATCAAAGGTACAACCACCTAGGTCTTATAGATCCTAAAGTGTGGAGGTTGAAGGAGTAAATATTCAACCTTCTTCATTGACCAAAATTATGTTAAGTTTCCCAACATCGAGTAGGAAAGCTCATAGGAAGTCAACCAACAAGTTTATGCACCAATAAATTGGCGACTCTACTAGGGAGAGTTGCTCACAATTCACATTGTGCAGTTATCCATATGTTCAAATGCACTGACCAGATACAAATTAGAAGTATCATATTTAAGTTTGATGTTGCTAGAGGAAGAACTTAGAAGACTTGGAAAAACAAATTTTCAACCAACAATTTTGTGCACTAACAGATTGGTGACTCTATTGGGGAGAGTTGCTCACAATTCACATTGTGCAGTTATCCAAAGTGTTCAAATTCACAGACTAGATATAAAGTAGAAGTATTTTATTTAATTTTGAATTTTTTGGAGGAAGAACTTAGAAGACCTGGCAAAAAATATTTTTCAAAGTAAATTAGAATAATTCTAGACTTTATTGGAGCATGAAATATTGCTTACAGAAAAATTGGCCACTCTATTGTTTTGACTATTTTTATGAATGATCAATTGTTCGTAACTAAGAATCAAAGAAGTGACAAACATTTATCCTTGAAGTATATGTAGGGAAGGAGGTATGTACATTTTGGAAAATATTTGCAGTACACTCCAAAAAAGAAGAAAATTAATCAGTAGACATGTCACTGACTAGATAAAAAAAAATTGTAGATAGAGAAAAACACTTATACGATGATGATTAGATGGATACACAATAAGATGAAAAACCATTTTTTGATCTAAATTCAAGGCAATTTGAAGTCCACCAAGTTGTTGGCAAATCTAGAGAAAAATATGATGATGAAGAAACAAATGAAGATTCTCAAAAGCTTATAGAAGCATTAGAAATTCTACAGTCCTCAAAAAGGGCCACAAAAGCACTGAGAGGAGTTCTTGATGAATTATTGGAAAAGTCTGGTTTGAGAAAAGAAGCTATGAATACATCAAAATGCACTAAAGGAAAGATGAATAAAGACAAAGGCTAGTCTTCCAAATACACTCATAAAAATAAAAATTCCTTTTTCAATAATGTGCATAAAAATCCATTGTATAAAAATGAAGAAAATAATAATTTCATTGACCATTCTCTAACTAATGATGTTACACAATGGTATAGAGGGTTGCCCAAAAATTACATAACAAGTTGGCAAGATTTTGTAGACATGTTCCTTGATCAATTTGGGAATCATACTTACACTTCTTTTGAGTCTCATGAATTAATTAGTATGAAGAAGAATTCCAATGAGATTGTTTTTGAATTTATTTAAAGGTTTAATAATTTTTTGAACATAATACCTTAAGACATTAGGCATGATGATTATTTTCTCTTAAATTTTTATTTAAGTGCCTTTGAGAGCAAGACACACTATGAGATAAGATCCCATAGAGCTAATACATTGCAAGAAGCCTTAAAAGTAGCCATGACAATTGAAAATGATAGAAATGCTATAGGTAGGGTCAAAAAAAGAGAAGATCCTAGGTTGTTTGATCCCAAGACACCTAAGAAAAATAAAGTCTTCTAGGTTGTTTGATCCCAAGACACCTAAGAAAAATAAAGATGAGGATAAGATTGATAAGATCTTAGGGATGATTAAAAATTTACATATAAAGGGTAAGAATGAAGGAATGCAAAATAATAGATCTTATAACAAAATAGAAAGATATAGAATTCATTATATGACTTATACTACATCATGGAAGGATGGTAAAACTATCAAGAATAGTGATATGCCTGATCCACTCCAAAGAAATAATCACTATGCTAAGAATGGTTAGTGGTGAGAAGTGTGTAGAATGCCACATTATCTAGAATAATTCCTAGTGACTAAAAGTGTTTGTGATGATAATCTTCATTCTAGGCATGAACCACACATAAATGCCTTGTCCTCATAGTTATTTTGGGTGAATATTCCTTTGAAGATGAATATGTGTATGATGTCAATACAAGAAGAGTAAGACACTTGGATCAACAAGTTCTCTCAGATGAAGAACCAACTAGAAGAATCACAACAATGGAAGAAAGAAAGGCCCTCAAAATCATAGTAGTTGAAAAGGCTAAGAGAAATTATAGATTGAGGAATAAAATGATTAATCCAAACCCTAAAAAAGATGACAAACTTGCTCTACGCAAAGGAATTCCATCTGATAAACCTTTTCAAAATAGCTCAAACGAAAGGCTGAATGCAAATTGACAGACATTAGGTAAGCGATAGGTAAGTAATTCTTTTATTTCTAATGCTTTGTCTCAACTAAAAGTTTTTGTCCTATTTTCAGAAATAGTGAGGATTCCTGAGTATGGCAAGGAAGTTTTAAATATTACAATAGAAACCAATAAAAGTCATGGGAAAGATCATATTGAGGGAATCACATTGGTTATTTATCTAGGGACTAATGTGAATGAAACTATTCCTCAAGTTAACTCTTTCTATTTCACTCTTCTTATAAATAATAAATTGGTTAGAAATTGCTTGATATATTTAGGAGCTACTATGAATATGATAGATTTTATAGAGGCTACTAGTGTTCTCATGCAAAAAGAAAGTGAAAGAATATGGCGTTTGCATTTTTATGGAGCATGTAGTAAGGAGGGAAATGGCACTCGAATAATTTGGACATCCCCTTCAGGTAAAATTTTTAGGTACACATTCCTGCTTAACTTTGAATGTACCAATAATGTTGCTAAATATGAAGCATTAATTTTAGGGATTGACATTGTAAAACATCATAAACTTAAATTACTATTGGTATTTGGTGATTATGAACTAATTATATACCAAATAAGAAAAAAATTTGTAATGAAATGTTCTAGGCTAAAAAAATACAAAAATTATGTATGGGATTTAATTGAACATTTTGACACCTTTTCAATCACTTGGATAGATAGATGTGATAATTCTCTAGTTGATTTGATGGTTAATATAACCGTTAAGAAGAATGATATACCATTACAAGATATAGTCTAGGTGGAAAAAAATAGGCCATTTGTACTAGATAATATTCATAATTGGCAGCTTTTTGAAGATGATAGGGACATGTTAATTTTTTTGACATGTTAGGAACATTACCATGATACTGAAATTGACTGGAATGGACTAGCAGAAAGTAAGGATGGAAAAGACACTATTTTGGGTGAGGAAATATTTTATCTTAAGTCCAACAAGATACCTAAATGATTGGTCATAGGAGAAAGAGTTTTTAGCAAGCATGAAATGCTCAAGACACATACCCTTGTCATGATAAAAAATCAAGTTGAGAAGATAAATTTAGGTGATGAATGTTCACCAAGAGAGGTGTTTATTGGTTAAAAATTGTCTAAGAAAATTAAGGTGGATCTGAGTTCCTTAATAAGAAAGTACATACATGTTTTTTCCTTGTCATATGATTACCTTAAAGCATATAGAGAGGATCTCTTTTAGCATGAAATACTTCTAAAACCAGATGTAAAACCATTTAGGAAAAAGTAGTGTCTCATAAACCCAATGTTGGCACCTAAAAGTAAAGAAGAAATGATTAAAATGAGGGATGCTAGAATAATTAAACCAACTGGATATTCTATATGGGTCTCTAACTTGGTTCTAGTTAGAAAAAAAGAATGGTGATATAAGGTTATGTGTTGATTTTAGAAATTTATATCTTCATTGAAAGATAATTATGCTTTCCCAAATATGGAGGCTGTATTACAAAAGGTTATGGGAAATGAATTGCTATCTATGATGGATGGTTTTGTATGCATGAAAACCTAACCAGTCAGGAGCATGTGTAAACAAGAAAACATTAGTTTTACATGTATATCAAAGATTTAAGTAAATAAAAATACAACTAATTCTACTTGAGTTTTAAAAATAATGCAACCAAAAGAAAAGAGTTCCCATGCAACCTCAAAGCAACTCAACAAGGGTGTCCATAAGAGGCCTTGATGGTGTGCTCAATAATGAAGGATGTGGATGTGCTCTCCTCAAACACAACTATAAATGAATCCCATGATAATGAAAGTATGAAAATGAGGTGATGAACTTATACTAAAATGAGTGAAGAACACTTCAAGCAATGCCTGTGGAAGCAACCATGCTTGAAAGAATTCAAAGATGTGAAGGTGAATGCAATAAGTAAATCTAATGATGTAGTGCTAAATGTAAGTGTAAGAACAATGTAAGAAAATCAAACAAATACCAAAGGGTTAAAAATAATCTGTAAAAAGCTCTAAACTTAAACGAGCATGATAAAAATGCAATGGAGGAGATGAAAAATGCTTGAGACAAGGGATTTATTTATAGGCTTGAGGGAGACTTTGAGGAGGTGGAATCTATGTGGAATTCAAATAGGCGCCACAAGGGAGACACATGGGCTAAGGGACAAGCCATGCAAAAGTCAACATAAGTCTTTTGTGATTAAGATGGCTTAGGGTGTGCTCACACATGTGTGAGCAACCTTGGGGAAAGGAATGGGGGGACAAGGGTGTAAGAGGCTTTTTGGAGGAATTAATGAAAGGGGGGCTTCTTGGGCTTTGAGTTGTTGACACATGTGTGAGCAACCACTTAGGGGCTAAAAGGTGTTTAAGAGAGTATTTAGGATAATAAAGTGGGATTAACTAGTGGGCAGGCTTAGAAGGATGAGAGTGATGGGTGGTAGGCTAGGCTTTAGGTGAGATTAGGATTAAATCAAATAAGGTTTAATTTCATCATATGATTAGAGAATTTAATAAAGTGGAGGGAAATTAAATAAATTGGAATTTATTTAAAAGGGGATTTATGGAGCATTATGCATTAAATAAATTTAACACATTATGTGAACTTATTTAATTAAATAAGTAGAATAATATGAAAAATATAATTACTTAATAAATAATCAATTATAGTGCCAAGGAAATGTTAATAAATTAATATAGTTTTTTGGGATGATCTTAAGTGTCTACATTTTGCCCCTCTTTATGTAGTGTCAGGATGACATTTCATCAAAGAAAAGAAAACACAGGTTGCCCCAACAAGGAGAGGAGTCACAAGAGTCATGCCATAGTGACGACAAGGGAGGAGGGTTCCCCCTTGAGAAAATAGGGTCAAAGAGGAATATATTTTGCCCCATTTTCTTGAAAATAGACACGAGAAGGAAAAGGGAAATAAAAAAGCTTAAAAGATGACCTTGCATGACTTGTTCGTAAGACTAGAATGAAGCAGGGTAAATTGGATAATGATTTAACTAGACAATGAATCTAAATGCATCCTAACTACACGAATTCATGGGATTTAGTTGTCTTCATATGGGAGAGCACACCCTAGTTTGATATTACAAGAGGAGTTATGCATCAAATGCTATAGTAGCATAGATGGAAAGGTTCCTAGTCTTAAAACATAATGTAAATTTCATAGCTTTGATGGAACAAATGATAGATACACACTAGAGAGGTCTAGGTACACCTAAAGTCCTTTTAGGAATCTTGGTGGAAAGTGTGCTAACTTGTTTCCCCTAATGAGTAATACATAACCATAACTCAAAACTGACATAGATGTGCTAAAGAATCATGAAAATAGATCATATCACAAAATGACCAGTGCAATCAGTTTAAGCCAGTCAAATGGTACTGTTAGTGAATAGATTGTCTTCCAAGAAAATACATACAAATTAACTCTAAATACCCAAATAAGAAGACTAAATCAACACTAATAGTTGGATAGGTTATCATTGGATTGATAACCTTGCTCTGAATTCTATGGGGTGCAGCTCCTTGTATAGGATATACAATGAATCAACTACACTACAAATATCGATGCTTTTAACTTGAAAGCACAAAAGGTTTACAAACATCTACCTGTAAACACAAAGTAGATGCTGAAAAACTAAGCAGCTGAAAGAAAATAAATGACACAAAGTCCATTTATTTAGATTTTATATGACATAAAGAACAAAATAAGGATTAAATCTTCCCTCTTTCTAAGAAAATAAAGAAGCATAGCTTTAAAGATATCTTGAAATGATAACATAATTAGAAAACATTGACATTAAAATGCATTTTAGAGAAAACTGAAGGCTATACAAAGATCATGATTAGTGGAAAGAAAATTGCCCAAACTTGAAGTTTTGATGTGCAATTATCTTCCAATCTCCCTTTTCTAACATGTAAAAGATAACACAGATCTCATTACATGTTGCATCAGAATCACTATCTAGAAGAAAATAGAATTTTCCTCCCTTAGATTACATTTAAAATAAAAAATTCCCTCTTTACTAACGCATAATTCAGAAAAATAAAAGCTTTGCTTTTCTATAGCCCCAAAGTCTGCTCTTTCTCTCCCTCAGAAGGACTGAAAAATTCCAAATAACTGGAACAACTAAAAAGTTGGAACAACTAGAACCCTTTTCTCCTCATGTTTTTACAATATATAGTTTTGCTGGGTGGTTATTCAGTTTTATAATTGAATCTTGGAAGGATTATACTCTTGATTTATGTATTTATTTTTATCTCTTGATAACTCCCACCTTTAAATTTTAATATCTTTATAAACTCTTGATTTAAAAGTTTATAAGAATATATTTTAGCATATTAAATTCTATTTGGACAAAAGATTTAGTCCAAAACAAAATATTCTTGATGCTGGGCAGATTTAAAATGACTTTGACAACAAAAATAGGTTTTGGTACGGGAGGCATAACTAATTATCCCACTGTTGGATCTTTCTGAAATTTGGATATATTTTCAAAATCCTAGTTTTCCACATTCTCACTGAAGCAATTTGAAAATAATATCTGAGTCAAAAGTTATTCACTACTTTTGAAGGTATGTCAAACTACCATAAATCAGAATTACCAACATCAACCTTGTATTTCTCATCTTTGCTTCCATCCATTTGATAGGTTTATAATTTATTCCAGCCATATTCTTATTCTTTCTTAGAAAGGCCAAGTGAGCATCATCATTTTCCACTTGCCTATCAAGATATTTGCTTTCATTTTAATTCCCTTTATCTAGATTTTGAATTCTGAAGTTGCAATCATATCCATTAATAATCAAACTTGGGCTTCTTCATCTTGACTGAGCTAACTGTACCAAAGTGGATCCCATAATTTTCATGAAAAAAGGACTTTGGACATATCTTGGAATCCCCCTAGGAACAATTTAAATCTAATGGAATTTCATTTTGAATGGGAACCAAGAGTCATGGAGCTTTTGAACCTGCACTTTAGAAGTGGAATCATCAGAACCTTTGTAGTATGAAACTTGCTGAACTTGGAATCAGGCTAACTTAGAATAAGCTATTTGAACCTACTTTAGTAAATGGAACCACTTTGAACCACTTTGAACTACTTTGAACCTTAGTTCAAAGAGGTTCAATATTCCACATTGAAAATTTTAATCATTAATATTTTTGGCAGCAAAACTAGGTCCAGGTACGGGGGGTATAACTTTTTATCCCACTATTGGATCTTTTTGATTTTCAGATATGTTAGCACAATCCTAATGTTCTTCCTTTCCACTAAAGCAATTTTCAAAATTATGCTTGAGTAAAAAGTTATAGGTGATTGTTTGAAGGTATACAAAACTATCATTTTAAACTGTTAGTACACCATCGAATCTGTTGAACTAGTCTAAACCATATCATACTCTGCTCAACTATCATGGGCCAAATGAATTAGAATGAAATTACACTATAAATTTTAATATTGGGTCCATATGGGTACCAACAGATACCAAGATATTGAAGATCGGGGCACACTTGAGGGGTTATTGCTGACACACAAAGATAAAATCAACAAAAGACCTTATGACTAAGTAGTCATTCAATCCACAATTCTTGCCATGAACTTTATTCTGATGGTGAATCTGTTAAGCTTGTGTAGGAAGGATGCATCCTATAAGGAAAAAATTAATTGTTTGATTGAATTTTATTGAAATTTTTATAATTGTTTGTTGGTAATTGTGTGAAAGGAACAAGGTTCTCAAATCATTTAGTCTCAGTGTGAATTTGTGTAAGTTTTGTTTGCAATCACTATTTTGATAAGGTCAGTTTGATGGGTTGAAGCTCAACATCATGAGATTAGATGATGACTAGAAGAATTTGGACAAGATGGTGGATGAAGGAAGAACATGATTGAATGAGATGATTGATGTTGATAAGATTGAGCTAGAAGAAAAAAGATACTTAGATAAGATGGAAATTGGTTTGTATGAAAAGAGTAGAAGAAGGGAATATGATTAGAGAAGAGGATAAATGAATTGATTGAATTGATGAAAAGGACTAGATTAGGACCCTTAATTAGGACCACTGACAAGAGAGATCCAAGGGATGGTAAATGGATGAGAAGGGTGGGGTTATTTGAATGGTGAGAGAATATGGGGGACCAAAGGATTCGATATAGGACAATGAGGAGCCAAGGACCATGTTTCAAAGGAGTTTAGAAAAATTCCCCATACTAAGGATAGGAAATATGGAAGGAAATGTGGTAGTAAAGGATGCATGAATATGGAAAGATGACGCAAAGGCTATTGTATGGAGGAAGGGAAGGCATGTATATTTCCAAAGCATGTATGAAAATTTTGTTGTTGTGCCTCTAGTATTGATCACAATAATAGGCCTAAAAGTGGAATGAATAAGGGATATAGGAGGGGAGGTAAGAAATAGGGATAATGATATGAAGAGCATGGATGAAATGTGGGACATGAAATGGATGGGATAACCAAGAACAAGGATATATGAAAGAAGGATGGAAGCATGTAAGAGTATGGATGGAGCATAGAGGAAAAGAAAATTCCAAGGACTATGAGATACAAGATATGGATATGATGTCAAGATAAAATATGTGAAAGGATGGTGGGAGTATGTAGGATAATGTGTGGATAATAAGAAAGGGATATGTCGAGTGCACATGGATGGATGAAAGGAAAATGATAGTCAAGATCAAAGATGAACAAGGATGATGAATGGTAGATAGGAATATGGAAGATATATAAGGAAATATGGTATAGATGGAGCTTGCCCCCAGATTAGAGTGAAAGTGGAAGAGAAAAAATAAATGGATGGACAAGTGGAATTGGAAGACATTGGGTATATGATAGGAAAACAAAGGGAGGACTCAAGAAATTAGATAGATGAATGGTATCCCTTGATATTTATTTCTCTTTATTATTATTACTTTTTAAAGGAATTTTTTACTATTTTCTCATAGATGTTGGTAGGATAGTGAAAAGAAGGATGAAGTGATTGGGAAATGAAGGTGAAGGACTTATGACAAAGTTTGGATACATGGTTGATGGATGCTAGGTTGGAAGATTTGTGAAGGAGTAGATGAAGGAGGTGGAATGATCATCATTGGCACACACCTTGAAGGGTGATGGACAAGAGAAAATTTTGGAGGATATGTAGGAGAAAGTTTGAATTTTGGGAGATAGGGACCCAAAATGGATGTAGATGATGGATTTAGGATTGTGGATTTTGGGACATAAGGACCCAAAATAGAGCTGCTAAATGGAATTTTTGAGGATTTATGGATGAAGGAAGCCTTTTAATTAGCAAAATTTGATGCCATTTTGAATTTTTCATTGAGAATAATTGCTTCATTAAGTAGCTTTGGAATCCACATAATTTTAAAATGTTTCATTTTGAGCCTCTGTGGCCTTTTGATTTTTCCTTTGATTTGGATCATGTTTTTCTTTTCTTGAACATGTCTTTTAGAGGGGACATGTTGATCCTTGGATTTTTGTAGATTTTTGGCTTTATTCACTTTATTTTTTGCATTAGATTTGCTTCCATTGACCATGGTATGGGTGTATGAGGATGAATGATATGGAGAGCTTATGGATGAGATTATAGATGGTGAACATTGGAAGGAATTCAAGAATGTGTGCCTTTGTTGATCTTTATTAGGAGCATGAGGGGATGAAGTGGAAGAATTGGATATAGTAGATGGATGTATGTAAGGACCCAAAATGGATGGAAGGTATGAAGGGTTTTTCTTTGGAACATAAGGACCCAAAATGGATGGAAATGGTAAAGGAATGATAATATGGATATAAGGGCCCAAAATGGACTTGGAATGTGGATTACGGGAACATTTAGATTTGGATGGAGAAATTTTGGTATTGGAAGGAGTGAAAGGCATATCAAAATCTTGAGACATTATTTCTTCAATGTGATATTTATTATTTTAAATCGAAGATGTGAGTCCATGCATATGGGGTTCATGAGTGGATTGGATAGCTATGAGAGGAGCATGTGGAGGATTAGGAGCATGAGGGGGGTTATGAGGGATAATAGGATCTTTAGATGGATTGGCATCATGAAATATAAATGAAGGGGTACTTTGATCTTGACTTATAAGAGGGTTATGTGGTGGAATGATTGGTTGATGAGATGGAATATAATCATATAATGGAGTGGAGGGAATGGAACCATGAGATGGAGTGATTTGATCTTGACATGGAGGAATCATAGTGGATGAAGTGGAAGAAAAATCTTCATGAAGTGGAGGATCAATGGATACTAACTCATGAGATGAAGGGGAATCAATAATGTGCATGGTACATGGAATGTCTTGATCTTGATTAGGAAGGGGATCATGAGATGGATTAAGAGGGATAAATGAATTTTGGAATTTCTTGGATCTAAAGGAGAGGGGGAATCCATAATGGCATGCTTTGGAACAAGTTCTTGACATGACATTGGGTGATTGGCTCACTTTATTTTTAGTTTGGTACTTACACAAGCTTTCTACTAATGATTGTGGGACAAAGAGATACTTATTACAAGGTGATGGTGATGTTAATTTTGGAGGATTAGGATTGTATGAAGGTTGAGTCATGGGTAGGGGATTGGGATGATGGTTTTTGAAATTAAACTCAAAGCATGGGGAATTGCATGGAGGATTTGGGTTGGATGGAACATGAGGATTATGGACTTGGAAATGTGGGGGAAGAGAACATATGTTTTGGAAAGCATATTTTTCCTTTTGACCCCCATTTTGTAGGCTAAGGATATAATTCTTGAGTCCTTCAATTTCTTTGGCAATGACATTTCTGTTTGAGGAATTATGTGGGCTATGACTAGAATTATATGTGGATGAATAATAATGAGGTGGATCTCCCTTGTCAAAGGTAGAAGAATAATGAATGTGAGATGTATTAGTATTTGGGCATGTAATTTTGAATATTGGTTTGGTACATGGGTTGAATGGGAGGTATAACTCCATATTTCCTTTGAAGTTCTTCAACCATTTGGTTAAGCCAATTCTTATCCATGAACTTAAATAAGGAGTGGTGAAATATTTGATGATGTATGAAATATGACCTAGGACTAGGAGCAGTTTTGGACTTTGTTTTGTTTTTATTTTATTTGATATTGATGAAGGTTTGAGATAACCTTGATGTAGATAAAGACCTTATGATATTGTAAACAATTGGATGTTGGATTTGGATGATCATATCTTCTTCCACTTGGAGATGGACAAATGATCCCAAGTTGGAATAGGATATACAATAGATGACTCAATATTTAGTGATGGACAAATGATCCCAAGTGAGAGAGTACAACTATGATAAGTTTTCTTAAGGATGAAGGTCTAATATCACACTTTGAAAAGATCTTTCTATCTAAAGATTGGATTAAATCTTGATGAAGAAGAAAGATGATTGATGATATTGTTTTGAGTCAATCAAGATAGCCATTATTAAAGTCCAAGGATTATGATGGTTGTCTTATGTCCAAAGTGTAAGATTTTTTGAAAAATTGAATTAGAGGAAGATCTGAATAGATGAAATTAGAAAGATTGATTTTGGATGAAGATATAAATGGGTTGAATTAGGAATTTATTAGAAAGGAATGAATTTGACAAGGGATTGGATTAACAATCATGAGGATGAATCATTGAATGACGGAATTGGATCTTGATGTGGATTATGAATCATGACTACAATGAAGATTAGGAATTTGATTGAATGATTAGGAAGATGATGAAATGATTAGGATGATGAGAAAATTATTAGGATGATTAGTGAAAATTAAGATTTTGAGGAATGATTTGAATGATTAAGAAGGTGATTGAGACAAGAGATACATGATGATGATGAAATGGGTAGATAAAAGAAGTGATGTAGAATTGATTTGGACAACTTGACTAAGTGGGCTTAAAACAAGACTTGTTTTTATTGTTTTTGAAAAATTTTAATCCCCTTTTTTTTTGGATTTCAAACTTTTATGATGTTTTTGGATTTTTTTGAAATATAACATGCAAAAGCATACAACAAAATATATACAAGAAAAGTTTAGATGGTGTGTCCCCTTCAACTAGGGAAGGTTTCAAACACTCAATAATGTCAGACACACCAACAATCCTATAAGGTTTTGACTAGGATATATAAGCTCAACTAGGGGTGTCCTTGATATATGCAAGGTACGTGAGGCCTGAATCTGTAGATGACAAAAAATAATGCCACACAGTTGAGAAGAGATGATAGCCCAAATCTCCACCTTCACTTCCCAAAGGTATAAAGTTCTTTGGGGCTTAGCCAAGAGTGACAAGATTTTACTTCCAAGAGAGGTGTGTTTCGATTCACCTCTCGATATTGATGCTCCACCAAAATTCTAGAGTTGAGGTCATCCCAAGGGGTGATGAAATCACCAAGAAGGCCTCCTAAAAAAGGTGTAAAACAAGGCCACTCATTTCTTGTGTACTCACCTGAAGGTGCAAGAGGAGTGAATATGTAAATGGTTTTGGGTTTAAAAGATACTTTTTCTTTCTCAATGTAGCTTTAGGTTTTGTAATCTATTCTTGAAGACACTTGTGTTTATAACATATAATATTCTTTCCAACTTGACAATGTGTTCAACATAAGAGATCAAGAGTTTGTCAACAAAAATAAATCGATTGACATCAAAATAATTTTTTTTTGATAGGGATAGAGAAAATTCCTTTATTGCATTCAATATTGAGTGAGTGTTCATTTTAAGCACCAAATTCAAATGTTCATTACAATGTTCTTTGAACCTTTAAGCATTCAAGAGTATGTGTTAACATTCATTCCGATGAAAGCATGTAGATTTAGTAGGCACTCAAGATTGTTTTTGAACAACATTCATTCAATAAAAGTTTTCGTTCATTTTACTAAGAATTCAAGATTGGATTTGATTATTTTAACTTTAGTCATTCAAGAGTGGGTTTGATTTCATCCAATTAAGTGTAACATGCATTCAAAGACAAGTGTTCAAGCATTCAAGTTTATTTCCCAAGAGCAAAATATTTTTTTTTAAAGAAAAACCTACAAGGCACATGATTAGTCATTTCTAGAATGCTCCAAATGTTACAAATAATCAACTTGATTAGCATCACCAAAATCCCCAAAATGAATGCTTGACTATGGAAAAATTTATTTTAATTTATTTTGTTATTTTTTATATATGTAAATCAACTTAGAATAGCCCAAATCATACGGAATGACTAAAATTCAATTTTTGTTTTATACTCTTTAAAAAAAATAAAAAATAAAAATCTATCATTAGTAAAACTGCAGACAAAAGTAAAAAGCAAACAACAAAATAGGAAATAATCAATACCTAATACTTACTCTGGTCGATCATAGAGGATAGTAGTAGAGTAGAGACACCAAACCTTGCAGATGATAGAAATTATAGCTACCAAAAAAGTTGCAGACGACAAATCTAGGAGTCATCCGTAAATTGAAAATGCCAAAAAGTAGTAGAGATGACAAAAAATTGAGATGACAAAACTATAGCAGCTCGCAACATAGATGACAGATCCGAAGGCAAAGACGATAGAAAATAAGGGTGAAAATACTTCAACACTGTCACTGCCCACAACATAGATGAAAAAACTTGAGATTCCAAAACATGGAGACAATAGTTAATGAAGGCAACTGAACATCAGAATTGTAGCTACCCATAACATAGATGAAAGAGTTAAATACTCGACAATGTCAAAACATAGAGATGATAGAACAAAGTTTGTTTTAGTTTTAAGTGGGTTATTGAGTTTGTTGTTGATAGAGACACCAAACTACAGAGACAAGGATTTGCGTAGATGACGAAGCATCTACATAGATGACACCGCATCCTAATAGAGATGGTAATGAATAGTTTTTATAGAAAACTCTGAGTGTTTTAACCAAATTTCTCTTGGAATAAGAACATGGGTCCCACTGGGTGTGCCAAAATGTATGTGTAAAAATCTAACTTGTTGGGAGCATGCGTAAATAAGAAAACATTAGTTTTACATGTATATCAAAGATTTATGTAAATTGAAATACAACTAATTCTACTTTAGTGTTAAAACTAATGCAACTGAAAGACAAGAGTTCCCATGCAACCTTGGAGTAGCTCAACAATGACGCCCACAAGAGGCCTTGTTGGTGTGCTCAATAATGAGGATGTGGATGTGCTTTCCTCAAATGCAACTATAAATTGTAATGACCTTGATTCATTCATTATTTTTCTTCCTATTCTTCTAGTCCAACCCTAATTTTTTTTTCTAGTTCGACAATTACCTCTAAATATCAGCCCAAAAATTGTGACTTTTAGACATGTCTTTTTGTTAATAGTATAAAATATATGTTAATTAATATATTTGTTATTTTTTATATTTCAAATTAGTAATTATATTAGTATATGTGAGATTTGTATTAGAAAATAATTACTACACTTTAGTCCATCATTTTATATATAAATATTCACTTTTATGTTTATTATTATAGATTGTGATATATTGATCAAGTATTCAATATATTTATTATTAATATTATATTAATATATCATAATTTCTATTAATGATGATATTATTATTTATATGTTCACCCTCTTATCTATGTCATAATTATACTATTATTTACTTTATTAATTCTTCTTTATAATATGTCATTATTGTATAATATATTAGTGGTATGCTATTATTTTATTTTTTTTGTTTCTTTATATATTTATTCTATAGTAAGATTTATTATTATCTTTTATTTAATTTATTTAAATGATTAGGATACAAAATAGGGGATATGATAGGGATATCACAGTCCTCCCCTCTCGAATTTGCTTGTCCTCAAGCAATTGATATGATCCTCATTAATTCATAGTTTGGATTCATTCTCTTTCTTGCATATGTGTTAAACAATTGAAAATTAAACATGTTAGTATATAATAGCATGTACAAGAACATATGTATGAAGACACAAAGTAGACATATTAATGCACGAAGACACGATGCAAACACAAGGTAGACACACGAATGCATGAAGACATGAAGAAGACACGAAATAAACATATCAATGCATGAATACACAATGTAGAAAAATAATATACATGTTATAATCCTACTTACAATCTGAAATAAGAAAAAGGTAAGGAAATATTTTACCACTTTGATCATGAATATCATGCTCCTTTCCCCTATCATCGAAATCAAAAGTTCTTGAAGATGCATATTTTCAACAATTTTTTTATAGCTAGTAATATAATAGTGTATAATTCCATAGTGGATGGTAGATTTACTGCTGCTCAAGTTTGGACATGCTCAGCTTGGGGCTCCCTTAGCTTTTAATCCATATTGGGATTCTCTCATCCCAACACGACTGATTTACTCCTCCCCCTGTGCACACTCCCTACCCACTAGGAACGTGTTTAATTTTGATGTGCATGGTAGATTTACTACTTCTCAAGGTTGGACATGCTCAGCTTGGGGCTCCCTCAGATCTTAATCCATATTGGGATTCTCTTACCCCAACACAACTAATTTACTCCCCCCTTGTGCACACTCCCTACCCACTATGTACATGTTTAGTTTCATTATGGATGGAAGGTTTACTGCTGCTCGAGTTTGGACACACTTAGCTTGGGGTTCCCTTAGATCTTAAAATCCACATTGGGATTCTTATCCCCCAACATGATTGATTTACTCCTCACTCTGTGCAAACTCCCTATCCATTAATATAAGGGGTCTTATTGAGTTATTCACAACTTATTAATAACATTATATTAAACACCTCTCTTAAATACCTGATAATGATAATATTTAAATTAACCAATAAGATAATCCCTATCCTAAAAAAAAATACAATTATCCTATTGTTGTTAAAATAACATTCTTCTTTATATTCAGTCATTATAAATTTCATTCTTTGTTATATCCTAATATTAAGAACTCATTCTATATCAGTATTATCATAGACATTAATATATTGATACACCTTCAACTCAATAAATCATACTTACCTTGGAGGTGCACAAGTTTTATTCTTCTTTGTTGTTACTCTTCACTCTCTTTCTTTTTGTGAGTTGTCCCTTGTTAAATTGATCATAATATAGTCTCTATCACACTATTTAGAAGTGACACTATATTTATTTTATACTTCTCATACACGTTAGAATTATAATGACATTATAGAAATGGTGAAGTGTGGGTCTTTACTTCTCCAATCTTCCCAACTTTTGTCTCAATTGACATATGTGTGGTCCAAACTTTAACTTGTAACCTAACAAAGATTTTGTTTGGAAAATAATACCAGTTCCCTTCATTTCCACATACCAATATTCCTTCAAAAGTAATGACTCCAGCCTTTCATGATATTAGAAATCAATGCATTTAATTCAATACAAGTTTGCAATTCCTAATGTGATGTAGTTCTTGTTATGATGCAATGTTTTTGGATGCTTGCCTTCAAGTCAGACCCATTACATTTACCTCTTACCATAATTGATGACTAATTGGATGATCAATTTTGAATTACTTATATATCTTGATTTATTGGATGGTCTTATGCATTAGAACTCAAAAGAAATTTTGTTCTTCAATTCAAAATTCTCCTAAAAAAATGTACCCGTCCATAATGGCTAGCATTGCTCAAGTGATTATATAATTGCTGATTAAGCTCATATACTAATCACATATTTTTATTTTCAAAGTATTATTGTCACCATGTACCTATTGATAATAGAATCATAATATTTGATTCGACATCCTCATGGTCAACACACCCTCGTATGCAGAATCAATGATGATGACTTAAACATGTTATTTCACATGGATTGTGATGAATGTGCAATAAATATACACATTGTTATGGGAGAAGATGACTTGCCTCGATAACTTGTAGGCTGATTTATCCTTATCGAGTGCTTTCTATTTTTTCTATCTAATGCTCTTGATTTTGTCCATCCAAGGATGAAATGGTTGATCTAGTGCATAAGGTGATTTGTAATGGAGTTGTTCCAGATAATGCCCTCTACATAGCTATATAGAACTACAATTTATGGTCTAGGAATGCTCTCATTGGCATTGTTCTTCTCAAACACAATGTTATAGAGGGCACGCCTTATGACATGATTTATGATGCTACTAAGCATACTATTCAGGTCCAAGACTTCTGTTATGTGATTCATACTCATGCATAAAGATAAAGTGGATTTCAGGTTGATTGCTAAGGTTTGTATCAGGGTGAGTGTGCTATTCACACTCATCCAACAATCTCATGCCATTCCACCTCCATTCTGTTCAGATCCTTCTCAAACCCATGACCACTACTCTTCTAGTCACAGAGAACCCTCTGCATGACACACATAGCTGCTTATGGATGATTAAGGACACTCACTTTGGGAATTTTGCTACTTTTGGCTACACTTTTTCTCTACATTGAGGGATACGATATTAGTTCAGTTCTAGGAATTATGTTATTCTTGACTATAGTCATTTTAAACTTTTATTAGATTAGTTTAGGAGTCATTATCCTTTTAGATTTTGAGCTCTTATAGCTCCATATGCTCAAGTTTTATTAGCTTTGAACTGTTTCTACTTTCCATCTATAATCATTTCTAGTCATCTCTCCATCTCTATATTGAATAGTAGTGGATTGCAGAATGTCGAATGGTTCATGTTGAGTAATTTTATCAGACATACTCAACAAAGTCTTCTATCTTTTATTTTTCTTAGTGACATTCAATTGTTGAAAAAGTCTATTTTTCCAATTGTTGGCTCATTTCAATGGCTATTTTGATTTTTTTGTTTAGATCAATGTCTTATTATCTTCCACATTTGCTATATTTCCTTCTATTAAATCCATCTCACTTCTCCTCTTTTATGTAGGTACAATTGTAATTCTTTTACACAATATATTCTTTGCAAGATGGCAGGAAAAACTTGCTCTGATACAAATTGTAATTACCTTGATTTAATCATTATTTTTCTTCCTATTCTTCTATTCCAAGCATAATATATTTTTTCTAGTTCGATGATTGCCTCTAAATATCAGCCCAAAAATTGTGACTTTTAGACATGTCTTTTTGTTAATAGTATAAAATATATGTTAATTAATATATTTGTTATTTTTTATATTTCAAATTAGTAATTATATTAGTATATGTGAGATATGTATTAGAAAATAATTACTACACTTTAGTCCATCATTTTATATATAAATATTCACTTTGATGTTTATTGATTATAGATTGTGATATATTGATCAAGTATTAAATATATTTCTTATTAATATTATATCAATATATCATAATTTCCATTAATGATGATATTATTACTTCTATGTTCACCCTCTTATCTATGTTATAGTTATACTATTATTTACTTTATTAATTCTTCTTTATAATATGCCATTATTGTATAGTATATTAGTGGTATGTTATTCTTTTGTTTTCTTTATTTCTTTATATATTTGTTCTATAGTAAGATTTATTATTATATTTAATTTATTTTATTTAAATGTTTAGGATACAAAATAGGGGATATGACAAGGATATCACATAAATGAATCCCATTATAATGGAAGTATGAAAATGAGGTGACGAACTTATGCTAAAATGAGTGGAGAACACTTCAAGCAATGGCTATGGAAGCAACCATTCTTGAAAGCATTCAAAGATGTGAACATGAACAAAAAAGTAAATCTAATGATGCAATGCTAAATGAAAGTGCAAGAACAATGCAAGAAATCAAACAACTACCAAAGGGTTAGCAATAATTTCTAAAAAGCTCTAAACTTAAACTAGCATGATAACAATGCAATGGAGGAGATAAAAAATGCTTGAGACAAGGACTCTATTTATAGGCTTGAGGGAGACCCTAAGGAGGTGGCATCTATGTGGTATCCATATAGGTGCTACAAGGGAGACACATGGACTAAGGGAAAAGCCATGCAAAAGTCCACATAAGTCTTTTGTAATTAAGATGGATAAAGATGTGCTCACACATGTGTGAGCAACCTTCGGGAGAGGAATGGGCGAGACAAGGGTGTAAGATGATTTTTGGTTTTAATTTAATCATAGGATTAGACAATTTAATAAAGTGGAGGTAAATTAAATAAATTGGAATTTATTTAAAAGGGAATTTATGGAGCATTATGAATTAAATAAATTTAACACATTAGGGGGAAGTATTCAAATTAAATTTAAATACATTAGGGATATGAACCTATTTAAATAAATTTAATTAACTAACAAATATAATTAGTTAATAATTAATCAATTATAGTGTCAAGGGAAATATTAATAAATTAATATAGTCTTATGGGATGATTTTAAGCATCTACAAGTTTTTCTAGCTATGATAAATGAAAGTTAAAGAAACTTAACAATATAAAATGATGTTCACTACCCCTTGGGGGAGATATGTGTATTCTAGGATGCCTTTTGGCTTAATCAACGTAGGAGAAACATTCTAAAGGGCCATGGATATCACATTTGATGGTCTGGTTGACCACATTTTGGCTATTTATCAAGATGACTTGACAACTTATTCAAAACAAGTAGAAGATCATTGTAATCACTTAGAGAAAATATTCAAGAGAGCTCTTGAATACATAATATCTCTTAATCCAAGAAAGTGTCAATTTGGAGTTACAGAAGGTAAATTATTAGGTCACATAGTTTCCAAAGAAGGAGTTAGAGTAGACCTTGATCGGGTGAAGGCTATTGAAAACATAAAAATTCCAAAGACAGTTAAAGCAATACAATCATTCTTTGGTCAAATTAACTTTGTTAGAATATTCTTATCTAGTTTTGCTGAGATCATTAAGCCAATGTCAAAAAGTGCTAAAAAAGGGGGCTGACTGAGTTTGGGATAATGAGGCCTTACAAGCTTTTGCAAATATAAAAAGAGCTATTAAAGAGGCACCTATGCTTAAAGCCCTAGATTTTAGTAAACCATTTAAGGTTTTTTCTTTTATATCTTATCATACAATTATTGTTGTTATGCTCCAAAAGAATGAAGAAGGATATGAGAGACCTATTGCTTTCTTTAGTAGAAGCTTGCAAAATTTAGAGTTAAATTATGATATCAATGAGAAGCAAGCTTATACTTTGGTTAAAGTGGCCAAAGCTTTTCACCCATATTTAGTGGGTACTATGTTGATCTTAGATTGGTTTTGAAAAATGTGTGTCAACACACTTAAGTTATTTATTTAGTTCATGCGAGCACATCATGTATATATCTGAACATGCTGAGTCATAGTGAGTACCAAACCACTCATGTGTCGAGAAGATAGACTATGCTGAGTGATTTAGGTGCCAAGTAAATAGTGGATGTTGAGCACTATAAATACCAAGTCACAGTATAAAGATTAGTACATGCTGAGCATCACAAACTTTAGATGCTAAGAGAAATAGTTTTGACATATTTATTTGTAAAGACACAAACAACTATGTAAACCATTTTTGAGTTTACTTAAGGATGAATTATGATATTTTGGAGATAAGGATGAATCTCTAGATGGATTCCCTATGTAATTACATGCAACCAATCAGAAAATAGGAAGGATTAAGTGGCAAAATGGATGAATCTCAGCCGTAGATTCATACATAACCCTAAGTCACCAAAGTCTTCTTTAGGAGAAAAAAACCTAAACTCTTGAGGAGTGTTGAAGGAGTGAAGAGGATAGTTTGTATGTGCAAATAGAGCATTCATGGTGATTTAGAAGTTATGAAGTGAGATTACGTTGCAGAATCAGTTAGAATAGAACAAAGGAAAGAAGAGGATACAAAAAAGAGACATCTAATCAAGAAGGATCAAGAAGAAATTAGTTTAGAGGTGATCTATTATCAGGAAAGCAAGTTCTAACTGCATGATCAAAGATGAGACATTCTAATTGGTGATTTCAGTCAAAATCTCTTAACAGAGTAGTCCTAACACGCTGTATGAAATTCTTTAACAGGGTGCTTGCTTAGTCATAAGTTAAAGTCCTTTAACCAGACACACTTCTAATAGGGTGTTGAAATCCTCTAACAAGGTGAGACCTAACAATCTTTGTAAGCCTTTAACATGGTAGACCTTTCACAGGGTAGATCATGTTTCATGGTCAAACCATTGTAACCTTCATTGGACACACTTTATTACTATAGTAGTGAAGATTTGTGGGTGTCATCCCCACCTTAGTTTTACCTTCTCATTGGAGGGTTTCTAGGTAATCATATCTAGTGTCATATATGTGTGATTGCTTATATGTTTACATGTTTTAGATGTACATGTTATTTCAGTTTACTCATTGAATGTATGAAATAGATGTGTAGTGAAAGTTTTATGGGTCGAAGGTTAAACTATTGATTCACACCCCCCCCACCCCTTGAAGTTTACCTTTCCTATTGTAATTCCAATATGCTAGTGTTGTTACCTATGTTCCCAATGCTATAGTTAAAGATATATTTAGACATACTCAAACTACTGGAAGAAGATGCAGGTGGATTAATTAGATCCAAAAATTTAACATTGACATCCAGATAACCAAACTAGTTTGAGGAAAAGGATTAGAAAAACTTATGGCAGATGTTATTCTAGAAGCATCACAAATTAATTAGGTGGAAGTAGACTATACTATAGTTAGTATAGAGAAGTGCCCATGGTATACATATGTTGTTTATTATTTAAGAAACATGAGCGGTCATGACAATTGGAGTGAAAGTTTAAAAAGGATAGTTAAATTACATGCAACAAAATGTGTTCTTATTGAAGGAGATTTATATTGGAAAAATAGAGATGACATATATTATGTTTCTGTCTTGACACTCATCAGACACCAATCATTCTAAAACAATTGCATTAAGGAGTTTGTGGAGGGAATTTCTATGCTTGGAATAGTGCAAACAAAATCCTAAGAGTAGGGTATTATTGGCCTCATCTCTTCAGAGGTTTTTGTAACTATGTAAGAAAATGTGAAGCATGCTAAAGGTTTTCAGGTAAACTGAAGTATGATAGAGCTTTTCCCCTTAGGAGATTAAAAGCACAAGAACCATTTCAAATGTGGGGAATAGATGTCATAGGTGAGATCATTAATAAGTCAAGTAGTGGATTTAGTTGGATTTTAGTTTCTACAGATTATTTCACTAAATGGGTTGAAGCCATCCCAACTAGAATGTCTACTAGTGCAATTTTTACAATTTTTTTGATGAATACTATATTAACAAGATTTTATGTTCCTAGAAAAATCATTGTTAACAATGGGATGTGTTTCAGATAAGAATGATTTACAAACTTTTGTACAAAGTATGGGATAAAAATGTCATATTCATCTCCTTACCATCCATAGGGAAATGGTGAATTAGAGTAAATTAACAAGAGTATCCTCAAAATTAAGAAAAGGATGTTGGATAATAATAAAAGAGTTGGGGATTTGAAGTTACATTTGGCTATCTAGGCAGATAGAACAACAAGAAGAAAGTCAACTAGATTCTCATCATTTGAACTTATATATGGTCAAGAAGCAAGAATTCTTGAAATCAATTTGTTACTGGTATATAAATTCATAAAAAATGAGCAACTTGAGGATATTGATTTTATGGATGAAATAATTATGGTCCTAATAGAATTAGATGAAAAAGGAGATCAAAATTGTAACACAACATTTGAAGACAAAAGGGTCTGAAATACTTACATGACAAGAAAGCCACATAAATGATCATTAATGTGGGAGATTGGGTGTTAAAATGGAATGTTAAGGACCAAGACAAAGGAAATCATGAAAAATTGATCCTTTATGGTTAAGGCCTTATATTATATTTGATAAGGCTGGAGAAAATTCCTTTATTCTTCAAGAAACTGATGGGCACATATTGAAATTTCCTATTTATGGACAATACCTTAAACCCTTCTTCTCTTAGATTTTTATTCATTTTTTGTTTCTTATTCAGTAGGACTAATGTTTCATGTTTCATGTTTTATGTTTTCTTGTTTGTATTTTTGTCTCATTGAAAGTTGAATTTTTGTCATATCCCAAAGGAATATGTGTTCCTAGAAAGAGCCACTAATGGGACCTCAAAATTTGATAGTTGTTGCTGAAGTTCATGAATTCAAGGAACAATTTTAAGTCATATTCTAATTTTGTCATTTTGGGATATATGGTATTCCTAGCCTCTGATTTTGCAATTTCAAAACTAAGCTTTCTGTTGCATTCCAATTTTGCAATTTCAAAACTAGACTTCCAGTTGTGTTCTCATTTTGTGATTTCAGTGGAGACATCTTTGGCTCACAATTTCATGATTTTGATGATACTAGTTCTCTCATGGTTCATAGTTCTAAGAATCATAAAGAGGGATCAATTTCATTATTTGATAAAAAAAAGAGGTTATGTTAAAGGATTTTTTTTATATTCATCCAATTTTCTTTCAATATGGCATTAATTAAGGATGGTTCGTGCTAAGGATTTGAAGGAAATATGGTCATTTAATGCATTCTTCCTTGTTCATAGATATAAGGACATATGGTAGGTTTCTTCTTTTCATAGAAAAACATTCTTGTGCAATTTTATGGGTTTTTTTGTAGAACAAGAGATATTGGTTCACATGGCAAAAATGAAGTGCCACGTCTGATTGTACAACCAAGATTGAGACCAAACTAGGAGGACCACTTCGATACCATCAACAATATGTACACAACTGCATGGGATTTGTAGATAACATATGATTAGTACCAAAATGACTACCATGAAATCTTGATGGAAGAAGAGACTGCAGAGGCCTTGAACATGCTAATGGGAGTGCTAGATGAAGAAGTTGCCGAGCATTTGGAGGAAATTCTTGACATGATTTTAGTATTGTAATTTTCTTTTTTTGATTGTAATTATCTGTAAAAAGTTGTAGTTAGTTTCTAGGTAGTTAGGATGAAAAGGCTTGAAGCTTTTTTGAAACCTTTCATGTTCTATAAGAAAGGGTACCATGGCCTTGTATAGATAGATAGATATATACAAAGACACACAAAGAAATATTGTAGATACTCATATGCATAACAGAAGCTAGATATTGCAACTTTTTACAGCCCAGTTGTACTTCATTTTTGAGTTAATAAAATATACTATGTTCTTTTCCAGAAGATAGGGAATTGGTCATTTATTTTTCTGGATCAAAATCTTTTTTGGAATAACACTATTTGCAGAGAAAAATTGGGGAAAAACATTGAAAACAAAACTCATATGCTTATGTATGTTTTGAATAACTGGTCTTCATCTGGAAGTTAAATTCAATTATTTAGGGTTTGTTAAATTCTCTTAGTTTATTTTCTCATTAGTTGATGGTGATGCATTTGTCTCTAAGAAATAAAATATATATTTAGTAATAATCAAAGTTGACTCTTTTCTCTAATTTGGAATACATTGGTTCAATTATAGTTTGAAGATTAAGAACAACTTTGTGGAAGGTAAACACTCAATATCAACCCATTGCCATGTGCTGTAGTATACAATTATACATTTTTTTTTGAAATCATCCCTCTTTTACAAATATTCATTATTACAATAAATTTCTCCTTGAGAAATTTTGCCAACTCAAGAGCATTGTTAATTCTACATATTATACATCATTAATCAAAGGTAGAACTGATCCACCTCACAATAGGTGTGTGACAATCATGCCCAAAGCCATACTTAGGAATAGTATATTTAATCTAAGGATTATTCTCCCTACCATGACGTGCATTTAATTTGTCAACCCAGGAACCTATAATTGAAATGGTCAGCATCGTATGTGCACAAGGTTTCTTAAAGAGTCATTATGCTTATGCCATAGGAAAGTAAAATGCAAGGAAAGAACCTACACTAGTGCTGCAGGAAATTAACACATTTAACTCTTCACTGAAATGAATGTTGGAAATGCAATTAAATGCTAACCTATATTCCAACTCAGACCATCCACTATAACTATTCTCGTAGATGCTGCAAGAACACTCACAAAGTATGATGCAATAGGAGGAAACTTACAACTTCTATTTAAAATACTAGAAATATTGGAAGTAAATCTACACTACTCTAATCTAATCCACCTCCCAAGTGGGCCCCCTTGGTTAGCTTCTACTAATATAATAACATAGAATGTAAACCAAGAATTATTTCATTATATTCCAAAATTCCTTACATAAGAACAATACATAAAATTGTAAAACAATTCATTATGAGAGTCAAAAGTTTTTTTTAATAAACTTTTTTCCAACCCCTTAAAAATACTGATCTAATCCTATAAATAGAGGATCAACACTTATTCTAAAATATGAAAGAAAACAAACTGACTACAAATCTGCTAGACAAAAAGAAGGAACTATAATAGTTCGCAGTACAAACAATAAAATCTAGATAACCAAGTCAACACAATAGGAAACGTGGAGGAAATATAACAACTTTTCATCCTTGGATTCATGGAATAATGGCTCCTCCTTTGTAGTGGCCATGTCTCCTGATACTGTTATGGTTCTTCCATTGTGACTAGACTTTAGTGTTCCTCCTTGAATGTTGTCGACCATCTCCAGCTTCTTCCCTATCAAGTTAGTTATGATGTAGAAATATTTTCAAACAAGCATAATCAAATTAAATCCAAATATTAGAACACACATTCTGATGGTTTTATGAAATACTACATTATATGTATAATATTGGATAAATATTACATACTTTCTACCCATAGGTTAATGGTTCTATTTGGACTTAATCATAGGTTCAACTAAACATAAGTTCACAAATTTCTTGGCAGTGTTAAGATAGAGTATTTTAAATTTTATCATAAAATAGAGGCAATAATTAGCCTCATCATCTGCCCCCTAGTAATTTTGATGCTTGTCCTCAAGCATTGCATCTTCTAGTCATTGATCAGAAATCTCCAACTTCAGTCCTCCCTCTCCTACTACTTTTGAAGGTGTAGTAGAATCCTCATGTTCTCTCCTAGACTTCCCTTCTATGGTCCTCCTACAACCTTTCAAGTCATTTAGAATTGATATCATACAAGGGCCACATGAGCATTGGTGGCCGCATTATTAGTGGATGCCATAGTTTTGGTCTAGCCTACCTTCCCAATTGTATGTATTTTAGAGCTCAGTGAAGGGCTACCTCTAAGTTAATAGGATTGTGTGGCTCTAATATTTTGAATCCTTCAAGTAGTCTTCCCCAACTACTTTTAACACCAACCATGGCTCTCTAAAAGGTAAAGTAAGGCAGGTTATCATATTTTGCATATACCTTTGTTCTGGCCTTAAAGATTCATTTTCTTATCTCCATGTTCTTATCCCCATAGGTCAATCTGAACCAATCCCTAAAGATTTCTTCTGGTTTATCACTCTTGACTCTTAATGGCAAGGGTTTTGTTCTTTCCTCATCATTTTAATTGTTCAATTGTCTATCATAATTAGCTTCATTGTGCATCCAAGACATTAGGTCCCTTAGATGTATATATCCTATGTAGGGTAAAGGATTCCATTGAGTTTCTGTAGGGATAATGAAATTGTGCACATACAATTCACAGAGTAAATTTTGCTGCCAGGACGAAAGAGCTTGGTATAAACCATAGAATTCTTGGGCTAACTTGAATTCTACATTTATGTCTTTGAGGGTTAGCATAAGCTGGAATAAAAGGAATTTTTCTTTTAAAAAAATAGCATAGATCCTAGGTGGTGGTTTGCGAGTAATTATTTGATCAGCCAATTTGAGGGCATGATCCATCTTTTGTTTCTGTTTTGCTAATTGCTCTCTTAATTCTGCAATTTCTTTACCTTGATATGCTATAACCTTCTTCATCTCCTTTTCTCCTCTTTCCATAGGGCTATTGTCATCACATGTTTATTATACAACCAGAAAAGAAGCATTTGTAGGGTAATTGGGCCACTTTCTTCCTCATAGTTAATTTTCCCCTGTTACCTCCATGATTTTTCTAAGAAATTTTTAACCATGTTCGCTTGTAGGGAACTAGGCAATTTTTTGAACAAGTTAATTGATGCACTACTAGGGCTTTTTCATCTTTATGGCCTGGAGTATCTTGTTGCCATGCTAGGGAATTATTTTGGTTTTCATTCACCTCAACCCTACATTCCTCTTTAGGGTTTTGAGGAATGTCTAGAATTTTAGGTTGATTGGGGGAATCATCTAGGAAAAATTGTACTGGGGATTCTTCATTAGATGGTTTGGGTGAAGTAGACTAAGTTTCTATTGATACTTTAGAAGTTTGTCTTTTCATTCTAGGGCTTCTTCGCATAGGGTTCTCCTCAAGTACCATGACCTTCTTCCTACTACCTCTTTTCAGTGTCTCTACTGCAAGAGTGACTGTTGCAGGACCTGACTTTGTTTTCTTTTTCTTTGAGATTGTGGGGTTTTGTTTTTCTGCTATTGGAGCCAAGGTTTCTTCTTGTACTTTTTGTTTCATCTTTTCTCGAGAAGAGGTAGGTACATTGATCTTTTGAGTGGGTAAAGGCACATTTTCTTGCACATTTCTAATTTTAGCATCTTGGGTGCTTTGCTCAGTAGTTGCGTTAATGGGGATTGCATTTTCAACGCTGGGTTGTTCATTAGGGACAACCTGAGGTTGCAGGGTTTTACACTGGAAAAATTTAGACCATGACATGGGAGAGGCATCCTTAAGGGATATCTCTATAAGAAATTTGACTAGGGCATGGTGAGTAATAGAGTTGTCCTTCCCTTTTTGGGTTTCCTTAGCACTAATGCATAACATATTGTACAAGAAATTGGGAACATTCACTGGAGAATTATGCCTTACATAACTGAGTAACTTAAAATGATGTGCATGAAAATATAAAAATCCCCCTTCATAGATAAATTACCTAATAATATGTATGTCCAACTCATTTTATGGTGGCAGAAGAGATGTTCTTTTACAACCCTACTTGGTTATATCCAATGGAGGGTTAGTTGGTATGAAAAAATGGGCCCTAGTTGACCTTGCATCATGTGCATTAGGGTAGTGTTCTCTCACTGTTGGTAACCCAGTTACTTATGCTATCTGCTCTTTTATGGAAACAACTGTCAATCCCCATACTATTGCTTCTCCTTCCTAAAATGTACATATAAATTCAGTGGCTACTTAATCATCAAACTCTATTAGTTTTAAAAAATACCCTAACCAGCCACATGCATTAAATCTTCTCATTGCCTCTACATCTGAAAGTAAAATACTATGATCCACTAGTTCTCATTGCTGCAATTTTCCTCCCATTTGTGCTTGCCAATTTTGGACTCTACTTTTCTTGCACTATTACCTTCTTCCCTTCTATAAATTTAGGCTTTCTTTTGTTTTTGAAAATCACAGACCTTTTTCACATTTCACATTCTTTTCTGCTAATTTCTGTCATGGAAAATATGTCATGAGTAATAATAATGTGAGTTTAATGAAAATAAATCATAGATATGTGAAAATATTCCCAAAATTGAATTTGGGTCATATCATAGCCTGACAATGAGGAATTATTTGAGAATAAGAGTATGATAGATGACACTTGCTTACTATGGCAACTAGGTTTTAAAGAGAATGTACAGATTTGAAGATCTTCAATAAATGAATAGAAGTGTCATTGGGAATTAGTAACCTTCCTTGCCCCCTATGAAACATGGACACGTATCCTCACTTGTCATAATTGGCACAAGGTATGTAACTAGCATAATGCCACAATAATATATGTAATGTAGTAATAGATATAACCAACAAAATCTATGTTCTATAAATGAATACAATTTTGAAAAGCTTATACTTGCTAATTGATCATTGCACGTGCCAAAGGGTGGTAAGAGTTGAAGGTCAGCAACAAAAGCATACGTTAGAAAACTCATCATGTTATTGAAAGCATTGCAAAATGATGACATGGAATATGGGTGAATGGTAGAGAAAGAATTGAGATGGGTTGAAAAAGAAGAAGTTAGAAGGTGAATGAAGAATTTGAGCTTTATGTGGACATAAAGTGTTTATTATGGGCATGCTCAAAGGAGTTGTTATTGAAGAGTTGTAGGAAGGAGGTTGACACCTTCTGTTGTAGGAAGTCTGTTAGCTGGGAAATTGTGTAGTTGGAATTGCTGGAGGAACTCCTCTTTGGTCTGTGGTTTGTGATAGAGGTACAACCTATGTCCATTTACAAACAATTTGAAGCGGACAGGATCAATGGTTATCATTGGATTGCTCCATTGTCAAAGACATACTAAATTTCATAAGGCCCTAGCCATTGAGTCTACAACTTCCCTAGATTCTCTTTGAAACAAGAATCGTATAGAAGGGCCCAATCTCTCACTTTGAATTGTTTATTATTGATATGCACATCATGCCACTTCTTTCACTGCTACTGAATGATCTCTATTCTTTCTAATGCTATCTTTTGCATCTCATCCAGTGAGTTCAAGTGGAGATATCTCTCTTGTTGTGCTGCAGGAAGACTGATGTTCAATTCCAAAGTAGTGCATAGGGTTTTATGTTCAAATTCAGTAGGCAACATTGCTACTTTTCCATACACAAGTTCAAATGGAGTAAACCCAGTGGTTGTCTTCCATGTAGTTTGATATGCCCATACAACTTTAGTTAATCTACTACTCCAATTCTTCTTGTGTATGTGCACTGTCTTAGTCAAAATGGCTTCAATTTATCTGTTGGTGACCTCTACTTGCCCATTTGCTTGAGGGTGATAGGTATTGGATTTGCGGTGCTATATGTTGTATTCTTTCATAACTTCAGTGGTCAAGTTTGATGTGAACTTAGCTCCTTGATCTGTGACAAGTTCTTTGGGAATGCCATAGTGGGTGAATACTTCTTCATATAAGGATTTAGCTACTTTTTCATCTCTTGCATTTTTCATTTCCCTGACTTCCACCCATTTAGTTAAATAATCTATGCATACTAAGATTTAGGATTTACCATTTGATGTTGGGTCAATTAGACCTATAAAGTCCATATCCCACTTATCAAAGGGTGTTACAATAATCTATAGATTAAGTGGCATCTCATTTGACTTGGTTGGTCATCCCATCCTCTGGAATTTGTCACATTTGGTGGTATAATTTGTTTCATCCTTATGTAATGTTGGCGAATAATATCCAATAGTAAGTACCTTTTGTGCTATTCTTTTTCCTGCAAAATGGCCTCCATGTGGTTCATCATGATAGGCATGTAGTATGTCATATATTTCATCCTCTCTGAAACATCTCCTCATGATCTGATCTAGTCTAGTATAGAAGAGATTGCTATCTATCCATGAATAATAAAAACTTTTCTCTACTAACTTCCTTTTATCCTTGTGAGAGAAATGTGGGGGCATTCTATTTGTAGCTAGATAGTTTGCTATGTCTACATACCATAGTGTATGAGTTGCTATGTGGAACAAGTGCTCATCTAGAAAGGTATCTTCAATGGGAGTTGGATCTTCATCAGCAATGTGTAGTCTAGACAAATAATCAACAATTATGTTGGACTTGCCTAGCTTATCAATAATAATAATATCAAACTCTTGTAACAACAAGAGCCATCTTGCTAGTCTACTAGTTATAGTAGGTTTTTTCATTAAGTACCTTATAGCTAAGTGATTAGTATGAACAAAAATAGGATATCTAGTTACATAATGTCTGAATGTGTTCAATGCATAGACTATGGCTAAAAGTTCTTTTTCAGTTACTGTGTAATTTAGTTTAGGTCTATGAAGGATTTTACTAATATAGTAGATGGCATTTTCAAGGTTAGTAGGATTTTGTCCTAATACAACACCTACAACATAGTCTAATGCATCAATATGTATATGAAATGGAATTGATCAATCAGGTCCCTTTAAAACTGGTGCCATAGTGAGGAGTTTCTTAAGCTGTAGGAAGGCTTCATTACATTCGGGTGTCCAAATGAATTTATCTTCCTTAGTCAAAACTATATACAAAGGACTAGCTATTTTATTGAAATCTTTTATGAAACACCTATAATAGCTAGCATGACCTAAAAGAGATCTTACATCCTTTGATTTTGTAGGTATGTACAATGTTAGAATTACCTCTATCTTAGTCAGATCCACTTGTATTCCTACAGCAGATATAAAATGACCAAGCACCACTCCTTCCTACATGAGCATGCAACATTTCTCACTATTGAGTGATAAATTATGTTCTTTGCATTAGACAAGAATATTTTCAAGATTCATCAAGGCTTCTTCAAAGGTGACTCCAATCATTGTGAAATTATCCATGTATATTTCCATGCAATCATGCGATATATCAACAAAAAATGCCGATGACAGCTCTTTGAAATGTTGTGAGGGCATTACACAGGCCAAATGACAAGATGAAATATGAAAAAGTACCCCATGGGCATGTAAATGTGATTTTATCTTGATCTTCAAGAGCTATACTTATTTGATTATAACCACTATACCCATCTAGGAAAGAAAAATATTTCTTACTAGCCAGAATGTCCAAAACTTGATCAATGAAGGGTAAAGGAAAGTGATCCTTCTTGGTTGCCTTATTCAATTCTCTGTAATCTATGCAAATCCACCATTTCCCTCCCTTTTTAGGCACTATGATTAGAGGTGAGACCCATCTACTATCATATATAGGGTATATAGAACCAACATCAAGCAACTTTTGCAATTTAGTTTTAACTATTTCTCTTAGGGATGGATTAATCCTTCTCTGGGGTTGATGGAGTGGCAGGAACCCTTCATTGATATATATTCTATGAGTGCATAATGTAGGACTTTACCCTTTCATATCCCCATAGTCCCATGAAAAAGCCTTTTCATGTTTTTGAAGAAGCTTTGTTAACTATTTCATTTGTGTGGAAGGCAATTTGGGATTGACATGGAGATTATGACCCTTTGACAACTCAACAGTAGTTGTGAGATCAACTATGGCAGCTTTAGAGATTAGACTTGTATCTAGTTCACATGGTAAAAGCTGATGGATAATGTCTGGCTCCTTGAGCAGAAAACAACTCTTATTACATTCCTCATATGTAGTTAATTCTAACACAAAACTATCAGATTCATCTTTTTCTACCACACAAGTATTATTAAGAATACTCTAAATTACTGAATCCTCTTCCTCCAGCTTTAGAAAAGACTACCTATGTAACATCATAAGATATGTTATAGAATTTAACTCTTTTTCTCCATCCCCTAAATTTGGCCATATAGATGTACTTAAATCTGGTTGTGGCTGTGCTGGAGGATACAGATCAAATTTATTTGTTGCCTGTCCATTTGATATGGTCATACTCCCTAACCTACAACTTATATTTGCATCAGCTATAGCTAACCATGGTCATCCTAAAATGATAGGGTAACCAGATAAATTTACTTTTGGGGAAAGAATCATGAAATCTATAGGGTACTCTAGAGAGTCTAGGGTTACTACTATGTCTTTTATCATCCCATCAAGAGTAACAGTAGAACTATCTACAAATTATAGAATTATTAAGGTAGCTCTTAACCCTTATATATTTAGATTTTTCATAGTATCTTTAGTCATAATATTTACAGTAGCACCAAGATCAATCAAAGCATTTTTAATAGACTAACCATTTATAATCACATTCACAACTAGACTTCCTGGATCAAAATATTTAGGAATAGCCATTTTTTCTAACATAATATCAGCCAATTGTCCTACAACATGGAATGTGGTCGGGTCCTTTTTCTTTGTCCTAAGATTTTTCAAACATGATTCTCTAATGGCTTTGCCATAAATAGGAATATCTTTAATAGATTGGAATAAAGGATCTTGGACATACATGTTCTTTAGCTGATCAATGATATCAAAGGATTATTCCTCTGTTTGTGCAGGTTTGTGTGTTATGAGATTTTCTAGAAAAGGAGGTTCAACTACTATTTGGGTTTGAGCTGAGCTAGTTATATTGATTGGTTCAACCACTTGTGGTTGAGAAGTTGTGGGTTCTAATGCTACATGAGTATCTGGTATTTTAGTTATGAGAGGTAGTTTAGGCACTAGTAGGGTTGTACCAAATCTCAAATGTATATATGTAACATTTAGAGCATAAGTAGGGTATTCTTGAGCATTAGAAGAATACATGGGTTGTTGTGGCTACTGGTTATTTTTATTTGGCTGAGGTTGTGTAGGAAATTGAGTCTACTTTTGTGGTCTAGAACTTGCAAATGGTGGCATTAGTGTAGGTTTTTGGACTAGAGGTGGTAATTATAGATTTAGTATTTTGCTTAGGCCATTGTTGAGGTCCTCTCCATTGGTTTGTAGACTACCAATTCCCTTGGGGTGGTTGCCATTGGTTATGCTGATTCTACCATTGATTATTTTGCTAGTTAGACCACTGATTGTTTTGCTAGTTTGGCCAGGAAGGTTGGGAATTCTAAGGCCATTGAGTCTATTATGGATTATTTTGCCAAGAAGTATTCAAATTAGGTTGACTATATTGTGGAGGACCTTGAGTACTATGGTTTTTCCATTGATTACCATATAGATTTGAATTTTATAAAGCGTTCTGAGGCATGCATTGACATTGGGCCCATGGCTAACATTGATAAATTTAGAATACCTTCTCATCCTCTCCATCTATCTTGATGTACTTAATTGGAAGATGCAAATTCTCCACTCTAGCAACCAATTTACATTGACAATCTTTCTTCTTCTTCTGGCAGTATGAACAATACTCAACTAGTTGCACCTCACCTTCTACATGCTTCTTGTTTGCAGTCATTGTGTCAAGATGTGTAGTGACATCATTTATGATGTCCTACTTAAAATTTGAGAGTAGATTAGATATCTCAAGCTTTGAAATACCTCGATTGATTCCTTTAGTTGCTATGGTTCGATGTCCTCTGCCTTTCTTCATAGTTGACCTTGAGTAGTTAAGAAAATTTTTCTTGAGGTCATCTCAAGAAGATTTATATACATCACCACCAACCATTAGGTCTAGTGCTTCTAGCCAATTATCATTCACCCCTCTCAAGAAGACTATCTTTTGTGAATCCTCCTCCAATACATTCTGAGGGTTCTTCTGTAGTGTATACAAGAAATGTGAAACATAGTCTTCCAATGTTTCATCCTCCTTTTGTGATATTCTAAAGATATCATCTCCTCTTGAATAATTTTCCTTGTAATACTCTTTGTATTTATCCAAAAAAAGAGTTTGCATTTCATCCCAAGTACTTACTGCATTGGCTCCTAAACCCATGAACCATTGTAAAGATGATTCTTTTAGCATTGCTGGAAACAACTTGAGCTTATGGGCATCTATTTTATAGTCAAAGCTACAACAAGGTATGTCAAACTTAAATAAGAAAGTATCAAAATCTTTAGTTGCAAGGCTATAGAACTTCATACGAGTAGTTGTAGGTATATTATTTAAATTAGCATTAGTTATGAGGCTTGGAAGAGGAAATGGAAACGTAGGTTGTGCCATTACTAGAGGTATTTGATTATGGGATATTGGATTATTAACAATAGGTGGATTTGGAGTAGAACTACTAAGAAAGATGGCCATTGCTAAAAAGGAACATTGGGTACTAGATTCTTAACAATAGGTGGATTTGGAGTAGAACTACCAAGAAAGCTGGCCAAGATTTCAGCAAAAGGTTGAAGACCACTTGTGTCCAAGGATTTTGCTCTAGAGGAAGATTTTTTAGGAAAAATAGGGATTGCATCCTCAAAAGGCAACTCAACTTCTTCTTTAATTTCTTCATTCAAATTAATAGATTCCTATGGAAGAAATCTTCCATATTCATCTCATTGTCTTCCTCTTCGATGCATGCAATTGAATTCTTCACACTTGTGAAGAAACTTTTAGGATTGCAAATCTCTAAAAAAAAGACTTAACTAAAAACTATGAAGCAAAAATATTCCTAGCTTGACACCATCCCCAACAATAGTGCCAAAAATGGTCCGCCTCACAATAGGTCTATGATAATCATGCCCAAGGCCTTACTTAGGAATAGTATATTTAATCTAAGGATTATTCTCCCTACTATGAGGTGCATTTAATTTGTCAACCCAGGGATGTATACTTGAAATGGTCGGCACAATATATGCACTAGGTTTCTTAAAGAGTCATTATGCTTATGCTGTAGGAAAGTAAAATTCAAGGAAAGAACCTACACTAGTGCTGTAGGAAATAACACATTTAACTCTTCACTAAAATGAATGCTAGAAATGCAATTAAATGCTAACCTATATTCCAACTTAGACCATCCACTATAATTGTTCTTGTAGATGTTGTAGGAACACTCACAAAGTATGATGTTGTAGGGGGAAACTTACTTCTATTTGAAATACTAGAAATGTTGGAAGTGAATCTACACTACTCTAGTCTAATCCACCTCCCAAGTGGGCCCCCTTGGTTAGCTTCTACTAATCTACTAACATAGAATGTAAACCAATAATATTTCATTATATTCCAAAATTCTTTACATAAGAACAATACATAAAACTGTAAAACAATTCACTACTAGAGTCAATCATTTCTTTTCATAAACTTTTTTTCCAACTCCTTAAACTTATTGATCCAATCCCTATAAATAGAAGATCGACACTTATGGTAAAGTAGGAAAGAAAACAAACAAACTAAAAATCTGCTAGAGAAAAATAACAATTCGTGATACAAACAATCAAGTCTAGATAACCAAGTCAATACAATAGTAAATGTAGAGGAAATATAGAAAATTTTCATCCCTGTATTCAGGGAATAATGGCTCCTCCTTTGTAGTGGCCGTGTCTCCTGATACCATTATGGTTCTTCCATCATTACTAGACTTTAATGTTCCTCCTTGAATGCTATCGACCATCTCCAACTTCTTCCCTATCAAGTTAGTTATGATGTAGAAATATTTGCAAACAAGTATAATCAAATTAAATCCAAATATTAGAACACACATTCTAATGGTTATTTGAAATACTACATTATATGTATAATATTGGCAAAATATGACATACTATCTACCCATAGGTTAATGGTTCTATCTAGACTTAATCATAGGTTCAACTAAACATAAGTTCACAAATGTCTTGGTAGTGTTAAAATAGAGTATTTTAAAATTATCATAAAATAGAGGAAATAATTAGCCTCATCAACAACCACCTAGGTCTTGTAAAGCCTAAAGTGTGGTGGTTGAAGGAGTAAATATTCAACCTTCCCCATTGACCAAAATTGTCTTGAGTTTCCCAATATCGAGTAGGCAAGCTCATAAGAAGTCAACCAACATTTTTGTGCACCATCACAAGGTTTGAAACCTAAAACTCTACTACCCACATAATATAAGAGGGAAGGAGAACACCATTAGAGAATGGCCAAGGTGGATTGCAAGGAAGTACATTCTTCATTAATTGTGAATCTATAAAACTGAAAGTCTTGGAAGACATAATCTTGTGGGATCTTCTCACATAAAGTTATATTGTTCATGCTAACTTTAGTCATACCTAGGTTAAATTGGAGGAAGGCTAAAGGATGTAGAATATCCCTAACTTGAATTGCCTTCAGATCAAGTCCTCTATAATATGTTTGTAAAAGTGATCTTTCCATTTCAGCTCCATTTATTTCCTCACCTACTTTTCCTTTTAAAGTGAACCATCTAACTTGAAGGGTGGAGAAAATTTGACCTATATAAATGCATCAATTCTTACTCTTTTCTATACACATGGAACCTTTAGCTTTTCTATGAATTCTCTAACATATGCTATCACTTATTCACACCTAATGAATTCCCCATCCTATGCCATTATAAGCTGTCAATCTATAATCCTAGTTGATGATAACGTGTCATTTCTAGCTTCATATTTTTTTAATTCAACTCTTTACTCGATTTATGTTGAAAGCTATATGTTAGTGGGTTGCCTCTAAGGAAATATCTACTTGGGCACTTAAATTTTTAGCATCAACCATGAACTTGAATATTGACATTGAACTCAACATAGATGCATCAATTCTATCCTAGAAAGAGATATAAAGATTATTTACTAGGAATATATAACTTGCTAAATTTGGGACCATGGAAGGAACCTAGGATACACTAATTTGATCATCTTTAATATTGACAATATCTTCCAATTAGTTTATATATGATTGTACATTTTGTAATATTTTCTAACATTCAATCAAGTCCTTCTCTCTTTGCTTCATCATGTTCAACACATTTTTAATGTTCTCTTGATCTAATGATAGTACATCCTTTACGCTTCTAAGATTTCCCTAGAATAACAATTCCTTTGTCTGTAGATCCTGATCCATGCATGTTCATTGAGATATGCTATTTAATAGCACCTTTTACTTCTAAACTTCTTTATTTGACCTCTCCTCTAAATCCTTTTTAGGCTCTCTCTCTCTCTCTCTCTCTCTCTCCTCCTTTGACTATTGTAATGGCCTTATAATTTGGATAGATGTCAAGAAAATTATTCCTATTCTTTTTATGTTTCATTGTTCCATTCCTAGAGGATTTTTAGGATACCATTCAAAGATTCGCCTAAATATATCAACTCTTTCTCCTTATCATATATTTTTTAATGCAACCTTGTCGCCTCCTCAAATTTCATCATCTTATTTTTTTCCAACTCTTCACTAATATTTTCCACCTTGGCTCATTCTTTCTCTACCTCCTTAAAGGTTTTCTCTTAGAGATTCCTATTGAGTCTCAAAATATCCTTATCAAGGGCTTTATTTTTTACATTATAAACATCCACTATGTTTTTTCAATTATCAATTCATTTTATTTCTTTTTCCATCTTTCAAGTGAATTTTAAATAGTCAACAATGACTACCTTTTGAGACTTCTCCATTTGATCAGTTTTAACTCAAGGCCTTACATGGTTAAGGTTTAAGGTGAGAGTATAAAAATCAAAATCATTGATAATAATTTGTCCTTGAGTCTTTCCTTGGACATTATGGATTCTAGAAACAATAGTTAAGACTTATTGTTGTCATTTTACAAGGAGTTGACATTGGCAGTGGCAAGATGGTTGTCTTTTCTACTTTTTATTTCCCGAGCTCAGGCTAGTCCAACTTACTTGGCAACATAAAAATGAGTCTCTACTATGAGGAATTCCTTCCAAATATTTAAGGAGATACTAAAACAACTATTACTAAAGTGAAATCAACAATTTCACCTAGTGTAACTAACAATAAGGAGCTCAAGTTGAAGATAGGGATGGTTTTTTCACTAGTATAGGAAAAGACAAAAAATTGTGAGGGAGTATGGCTTGGAGAAACATGGATAGTCACACATCAAGGAGGGAGAGATTGAAGACCTAATAACTGATAAAACTAAAGATTGAGAAGAGAGTAGGGTTGGAGGGAAACTTACTTGAGGAATTGGTGATGGTGATGCTAACATATTTTTTTTTCATTGCACTTGAGTTTGGATCCTCTTCAAATTCATCCTATAACTCTTACAATTTGAGTTTATGCACCTTTCTTCATCTCATCACATGAGAATAAATGTTTTTTAGGTGTCTTATTTTTAGTCTAAAATTGTTGGGCATACAATTTTTGAGACTCTTCCCTTTTTTATACTCTTGTGTATTGGTATTTTTCTTGCCTCCTATGTGTACTACCACCTCTAAAACTTATTTTTGTTGATTTAATACTATCACTTGTTCTCCTAGGCAAGGATTATGAATAAAAGGGATAAAATATTCCTACCCTTGATTCCTAGAACTTGAACCTTCATTGTGCTTGGCATCCCATTTTCCCTCAAAAGTTTCAACCAAATCAAAACTATTTACAATCGATAAGATTTTTTTTAGTTTCTTGTCTATAGATTTAATAGATAGTAATATTCTCTTTTTATCAACCCCCATTTATCTAAATTTTCTTCAATTTTGTGGTATCTTGGTAGCAAGATCATAAGCGGCTTTCACCTTGTAAGAATCCAGCTAGGAGAGCCTTGAACTAGCATGCTAAGCTGAAAGATTAATAAAATCATATGGTTGAGAAGGGATCTACTTTGAATCCTAGTACAGTTGGTGTTGGCCAAGTTTTCCTTCCCACCAAAATCACCACATTTGAATTTAAAAGATAAATGACCATTTCCCATTCTTTTTTATATTCAATACCATGGAATAAAATATCATGAGGTTGGGAGCCAAAATTCAAAGGCCTACGATGCTACAAAATGTCATAAGATCAGGAGAGGGGAGAGAAATGCTTAAGATTCTATGCTAGTTGAGTGGTCAGAGCCCTTAAAGTGCTCATTTGCATTGTTACGATAGAGACCTTAACCATAGCATTAGGAGGGAAAACTATCAATGATATGATGCTACAAAAATTAGCGGATATCGTAGGATTTTAAGGCCAAAAAATGAAGACATAAGCTATTACGAAGTTGTCAAATTTTGTGAGATCGTAAAGGGAAATTTGCTTAATTTTGATCTTATGCTTGAGCGATGCATGGCATGTGGGTCTAGCTTCTTCAGTAGGCCATTGTAGATAGGGTGGATGAGCTATTAGGGCATGTTGGCATATGGAAGGCACTCCATTGGTCGAGGTACTGATACAGGTTGTCAGTGAACTGCATGTTTCCATCCAATGTTAGATCTTCCTAGATCAATGACTGTCACATCCTCGCTTTATGAAATTGTGAGAACTTTAGACATGTAACAAAGTGATAACATGAAACTTGACATGTGGGACCTTTTTGAAAGAAAGACAATCATAGTTAAAGCTAACCATTATGTGACATTGCGATTAAGTTGGAAGTTGATGCGGTTAGTAGGTTTTGTGGTCAAACTCATGTAGACTTCATGAGGTGGCAGAAAAATAAAAGAATATTGGTCCACGTAGTGCTTTCTAGTTGTAGAAATTGGTTGAGTTATTGACATTGCTGATTCATGAGCCAAAAATAGGGGAAAGTAATGTTTTATTCCACAATATGATCTTCATGATCATTTCCAACTACTTTCCAATAAATGCCATGCCTAGTGAACAAAGGAAAACACTCCATCACCTCTGTTTTATCCATCCACTTGGTAAGAGTGACTTAAATGGTGCCATTCCATCTTCTCAGGACTCTGGTTTGGTAAAAGATTGGAGTTTATTATATTTGAATCTATGCCAAGATCAGATTTTCTCCTAATCTACAAGATTATCCTCTGCAATCTTAAATGGTAGTGGTTGAGTCTAGTTTAGGGTAGAAAATATCTCAGTTATGCCTGAGCTATAAAGGTAGTTTTTGTAAATTTTGTTAGGGTTGACTCTTCTCTGTTTTCTCTAATATTGCTCTGCAAATTCACTATAAATTCCCTTTGCCTCTAAACCTATATGACATTCTACCTTATCTCCTCCAACCATTGATGTATTGTGTAAGACCTATTTGCCTCTCATTGGTTTATTGTGAATATCTGCAATTTTGCATGACTGTATCTCTTTAACTTGTGAATGATATTTAAGTGAATTCTCTTCTTCCTTGTGTCATTTATTTGAGTTTTCTAATCTACATGTGATTGTTAGATTAAAACAAGTCTGGATGTGTATATCTTTTGGTGTCATGATGGTTCAAGTTTGCATGTATGGGTAGAGATTGGTTTGAAAAATCTATTTTGGTGCATCACCCCTTAGGTTAGAATAAGTAGATTTTCTTTCATGCATTCCCTCTCCCTTTTTCTCTCCAAGAGTAGTTAGGCACATCCTGATAGTAAAGGAAGCTGACCTTCTCCAGAGACTCAACCTCATAGTTCAAGTCCCATAGCTTGGAGGTTTTTTCCATGTTTCACAAGGTTGTTCTTAGGTAAAAACTTTAGGCAAGGGTGTAAAATTTTGTGGCAACAATTTTTGGCATGCCCAGTGGGAGAATATCCAAGAAGATTTCAAGCCCATTGATGTCAAGAAGAGAAATTTTTTGTGATTATGCTGAAGATATAGTACTAGCTTTAGTATTCAAGGCTTCAAGAGGCTCATTCTTTGAGTACTTGGTGACTTTGAACTTCAAATAGATCTAGTTCCAGACCAAAGTTGCTATGATTCATTCCCAAAGCTAAAACAAGGGCATCTTCTAGAGGTAAATTTCAATATCAAGAGCTTTCATTTTCAAATCCTAGAAGAAGGAACACTAGATTTTCTTTATCACCAATTAGGAGTACAGAAGAAATATATACCCCTACAAGATCTATTTCCACTCCTCCTATGGTTAGATCTCAATCCAGAATACCATCAGCTCATATCAATAGATCACTTGTTTATATGGAATAGCCTAGAGCTCATGCTTTTTCCACCTTTAATGGTGGGAGTCCTCTTTTATTGACCCAAAGACATGACATACTAGTAGTTGCACTTAAAAGTATACCTAAATTTACTGGTAAAATTTCTATCTCTCCCTTGAAACATATTCAAGAGGTTGCAAATGTCTATAATATCCATGGTATTACAAAAGATGATGTGGCCATTAAACTCTTACTTTATATTTAAAAGGAAAAGCCCTACAATGGTACAAGAGTCTATCACATGGTTCTATAATAGATTGGGATGAATTAGGAGCAGGACTATGTAAACACTTTGAGGACAAAAGTGACTATTTGTCACTTTTAGAACAACTAACTACCAAAAAAAGAGCCCCCCATGAATGTATGACTGATTTTAATTATAGATTTCAAAAGAAATGGGATAGAATACCCACTTTAGTGAAGCCTACCCCTGGTAATGCCTTCTTGTACTACCTCATAGCTTTTAATAGTGACATTGCCACTACAATTCAAACTATGGGGGGAGATACCTTACCTAATGCTTATGAAATAGGAATCACGGTAGAAAATATATTGATACAAGGAGGAAAGTTAGCTCAGAGGCCTCCTATGCCCTTCTTCGCTAATGTCCCAAATCACCAACCAACAATGACCACTATTCCCATAACTTTCACATCACAATCCCTTGCTCTAGTCCCTCAAGCTTCCACATCTTGAAATGGAATAGATGAAATCAAGGAGATGATGTAGTCTATGATGTTGAGCATAGATAAAAGATTGCAAGGCCAAGATAAGAAGTTGGAAGATAACTTCTTTGTGATGCAGAAGGTGAGCAAAAAGGTGGTGACTTTGGAGAGGTAGCAAGCTCAAGATAGTAAGGCTAATCAATTGCAATATCAAACTCTGAACAATGGTTGGCCTCCAAATAATAATTATGGGAATAGTTATTTTGATTAGAATAGGTAGAATAGTCATGCTTCTACTTCAAATACAAATCAATTTAGGGCCATAGTCCCTCAGAACAATAAGGCTCAAGATCAAGATTTTTGTCCCTCGTGCAACTAATCCTATACCTATTGTATGTGTCAAAAGGCTAAATCTTATTTGGATTTGACCATTCAAGAGTTTGTAGTAGGACAATCATACGAGAAGAGCCAACCCAAGGATGCTTCATATGTGTGAGGACAAGGTGATTTCTCCCTTATGAATCATCAGGTGGAGGAATGTTGTAATATAAACCAAGATTCCATTGCTCACAACACTAGGAGAAAAAAAAGAGCTATTGAAGATGCTACCCCTCCTCCTCCCAATCAAGCTTCAACATGAAATGCAGTCCCTCATATACCAGTGCCCTTCAACAAAAAAGACAAAATAGTAGTAGAGGAGATGTGAATGACCCCCATATCATTCCAACTCAACCTTCTACACATGCAAATCCCAAGGTTTCTACCAAAGTACTTAATGCCTCATTTATTGTGGTAGAATAGATGAAGAAGACAAATGTGAATATTTCCATGGGGGATGCTGTTGCTACTATACACATGCAAAATAAGTTGTTGTAGCAAGAGTTGGAAAGTATTGAACCAAAGGATCAACCACCTAGCATGGAAAGTGCCGCAAGCCTAGTACGACCATTAAAGGAGGTAGAAACAAGTAAAAATGTTAGATCTCCTCCTTTTTATGTTTCTCTAATTATAGGGGATAAGCTAGTCAACAATTGCATGATTGATTTAGGGGCTAGTAGTTTAGTGATGCCTAAGTCTGTTGCTGATGCTTTAGAAATTAAATATGAACCCATTGTTAGGGATGTATTATAGTTGGATGGTAGTACTATCAAGACTATAGAGATCCTTAGAAATATGGAAATTTCCCTACATGCATGCCCTAGTTATACTGTGACTCAAGATATATCCATTGCTGAAGTCAAGCTGCATTTTGCCATTTGTTTGTCAAGAGACTTCACTCCCAAATAGGTGGTTACATATCTTCTGATTGGTCATATATGTTTTTTAGAACAAGATAAGGGACCAAGGATTAAATCAAACCAAAGCCTCTAGCCCTCCATCATATTGAATCCTACACCCCTAATCTCATCAGTATGAATTGCACTATCCTAGAAATGGATGAGAATGACATAGTGAATGAGGTTGCCACTTCTCTAACAGAGATACCTAATTTTATCTTAGATGAATTGGCTAATGCATATCAATTTGATTCCATACATAAACCCTTGAGATAGGTCTTGGTACATACTATGTGTCAGAAAAGGATGCTCTTGTCCCTAACCTTATAAGAACCAAAGAAAATGTGAGTGGGATATGTAGTATGTATTTTGATGGATCAAGAAATAAGAATAGATCAGGGGTTGCTGTGATGTTGATTTCCCCTACACAAGCAAGGTACTACTTCTCCTTTAGGCTCCAATTTAGTTGCACCAATAATGTGGCTAAGTATGAATCCCTAATCCAAGGTCTTCTACTTGCTCAAAAGAGGGGAATTCAGGCACCAAGTATACATGAAGATAGCAAGTTGGTGGTCAACCAATTAAGAAACTAGAATATCACTAAGAATGGCTTGCTCAAGTCTTATAAACATAGAGCATGGGATTTTCTTCAAAGTTTCAATGCATTTAATATTTAGAGCATCCCTAGAAAAGAGAATAGACATGTTGATAGACTTGTAGCAATAGGTGCATCTTGTGATATCTCTAAGAACCTTGAAGTTGAAAGAATAGTCAAAGAGATTCATGATGGTCCTGATGGTGGCCACTTCTTAGCAAGGACAACTATAATGAAAATCATGAGGGCTAGTTACTACTAGCCATCCTTGTTCCATGATTTTCATAAGTATGTAACGAAGTGTAAAAAATGTGCCTTCTTCTCTAGTAAGCAAAAGCTTGCAACTCTTCCTCTTCATCCCATTCAAGTGGACCAACCTTTTGCTCAATGGGACTTGGATTTCATAGGCCCTATCAATCCTTCTTCCAACTCTAGTCATAAGTGAATTTTAGTTGCTACAAATTACTTTACTAGATGGAAAAAAGTAATAGCATTAAAAGATGCCATACAATCTTCTGTTATGGAATTCCTTGATGGAATCGTGACTAGGTTTGGTGCCCCTTCAACTATTATTTCAAATAATGCAAAATATTTTGTAGGAGCTTAGAATTGTGCATGGGCATATGATCATACTATCTACTTGAGAACATCCTCAAACTACTACCCTCAAGGCAATGGATTGGTCGAGTCATCCGACAAAAACCTAACCAAGATTATGAAGAGGACAATTGAAGACAATTAGAGATGTTGGCATCAAAAGTTGAGGACAATACTGTGGGCTGATAGAATAACACCTAAGAGGGCCATAGGAAATTCACCCTTTATGTTGGTATATGGCAGGGAAGAAAGGCTTCCAATTTTGTTAGAGTTTCCATTCCTAGAACTAGCTCATCAACTCGAGTTAATGGAAAACTATGCCATGCTAGTAAGAATAGTAGAATTGATGGAACTGGAAGAGAAAAGGTAACAGACTACGTAGACCCTAGAAACACACCAACAACAAGTGAAAAAGAGTTTTGATAAGAAGGCTAGAGTTAGAATCTTTAGAGAAGGTGATCTAGTATTAAAATGGGATACAAATAGGGAAAAACTGAAGAGGCACTCCAAATTTAATGCTATGTGAGTGGCCCATATGTTATTACCAACTGCAAAGAGGCCAACACTTTTTAACTAGCTAGGCTTGATGGTGAAGTTCTCCCAATCTCAGCAAATGGGATTCACCTCAAACCTTATATTTAGGGGAGTTTAAAGGTTTTTGTACATATTAGAATAGTTTTCTTGTATTCCAAGAAGTGCATGAGCACATGCATTTTGAAAAGGTTGTAGAAGATTTTTGGTTCCTAGTTCTAGTTGCAGAGAGGTAGTTTTGAAGTTTACTACGTATGTTTTCTATGATTTTTAGGGTTTTGCTGGGCAAATTTTTACATTTTTTATGACTCTATAGCCCAATGGATGCTTCAAGCCATTGGTCTATGTATAGCTAACTTGCATCCCCTCTGATTTGCCAGAATTGTTAGCCAAATTTTTCTTCTCACCAAAATCACCACATTTGAATTTAAAAGATAAATGACCACTTCCCATAATTTTTTATATTCAATAACATGGAATATAATATCTCAAGTTTAGGAGTTGGAAGTCAAAGGCCTATGATGCTATGAAATGTCATAAGATTGGGAGAGGAGAAAAGGCTTAAGATTCTACACTGGTTGAGTGGTCAGAGGCTTCTGGTTGAACAACAAGGTGATTTTAAGGCTTATGGACTAATTCTAACAAGTTCTTTGTTATGGTGATGATACTTTGATTCAATTTTTATGCTAACCCTAACAAGTGCATTTTTGATGATGTTCTTTTGATTTGACTTCATTATCATTAATCCCTAATGAGTATTTTGAATGTGATGATCATTTAGCCTAACTATTTCTTGCATGATGCTTGTCAAAGATAAGAACCCAAATAATAAGAGTACTAATGATTATGTGCAGGTTTCCTTGGATGCAATTGAAACATTATGTATTCTTTACTTGGTTTCATAAACACTAGTTTAAATATGCATTATTAAAATCCTCTAAGCATCTTGAACTTTTCAGGGGAGTATGCTCTTTGTCACATGGAGGTCATGACCATGTATAAATTAGAAACCTAGACTAAGATATAGGATTTTGGGAGCAAGGACAAGAATTTGTAACATTGATGTGATCATTAGTGAGGGGATTATGTAGGTCTCCTTTTATGAGAATTAAAAACCTAGAAGCTTGTGAAATTGTCAAGACCACGAGTTTCTAGATGATGAACATGTTTTGTGTGCTTGGGTAAAGTGAAGAGAATAAAGTATTATGCTCTTCTCCTTTTAAGAAAATCAAATTCTTAGACCCTTGGATCCAAACTAGTTAGTTCAAGTCACCTTTAGAGGGCCTACTGTTGAAGGACCAAGCTTCAAGAATAGCCCAAGTAGGAATACACCATTCACTGATGATTCCATCCAACTATAATCAACAAGCTTTGTAGAGTTCAAAGACTCTAAAGACATATTAAATTCATCCTCTTGACCCAAGATTGATGCATATCTTAAGGATTCCCTATCTATTGTACTTAGAAGTGTTGATCTAAGCCTTTGATAAGGATGTATACTTCCAAGTGTTTATGGGGCTGAGAGGCCTTAATCTTCTTTGTGAGACCATTAGGGGTTAATTTGAATGAAAGCTAATAGAAACTTTTAGATAGTTCTTACCCGGTTCACCTTCAAAAGGGGGCATAATCTTTGTGCAATAAAAGGGAAGAATCTCTCCTCAAGAACTCACCATATGTATACATCTAAGATTTTAAAGGTAGGCATGAAATTGGCCCCTATTACAAGGTAACCTTTGAACATATTCCTATCGATCTCTTGGAAACAACAAAAATATAGGTGCCTGCTAGGAGGTGAGCTGACTATGTGAGGTGCACATACACAAACAAGATGTGGAAAAAGGTTATTTCTTCTCTACCATTTTATTTCTAGGGTTAGTCATTGTATTTTTGGAGTCTCAAACTTGTCAAAAATACCTTGTCACAATCATCTTCCAAGTTGCTTTTACTTTAGTTGGCTTGTCTTTGACACATTCTATACTTTCATACCATTTGAAAAACACAATTGAAACTATTGAACCTATAAACTTGAAAAAAAAGACGTTACATGTCCTAAAAGTGGAAAATTGGTCCCATTTTACACATAGAGTCATGTATGGTCCTAGACGATTTTTTATGGTCATAATGTCTCTCTTAGTTATGCGAAATGTCTCCCTTAACTTTTGGAAAGTTGGTCAAAAAGTCTCCTTTGGTTTTGGGAAAAGCCTTTCTTGGTTTTGGCAAAAGTTTTTCTTGGTCAAAAAATCTCCCCTAGTTAGGGAAAAGATTCCCCTAATTTTGGGAAAAGTATTTCTTGGTTTTGGAAAGTTTTTTTTTGGGTCAAAATGTCTCCCCTAGTTAGGGAAAAGTCTCCCTTGGTTTTAGAAAGTCACCTTTGGGTACAATATCACCTTTGGTTTGCAGATTTCCAGTTAGTCATTTCTGGGAGAGAGAGAATTTGCATAGATATTTTCCCACAACAAGTTTCATATTCTAATACACTTTTAGAATATTTGTTAATCTATCTTGTTACAGATAACCACATCTAAAACTTTTTACTAGGTCAAATTTCAAGTGTAGCTTATGTTGGAAATCTTTAATGGGAAACAAGATACATAGATTGGGGGGGGGGGGAAGGTGAATCAGGATCTATACAACTTTTCAATGTTAAATCAATTAAATAGATTCACATCTAATCCATATTGTATCTTAGATCTCATAAAACATAGAATCATAAACTTGTACCGCTGAAATGAAATCTATCTAAGCATAACAACCATGAAAATATAAATTCATAACACAATGATTTTGTTAACCTAGAAAGACTTCAAGTTGAGGGAAAAACTAGGACTAGGATGAAACCCACAAATCTTTATTGTTGTAACAAAAAAGTTTGCCTATTAGGGCTATAATTTGATCATATTTGATGATCTTATATATGAGGGGTTTGCTTACCTAAAAGCTTTAAAGACTATAAGGTATTACCTTGATTAAAGGATTTTATACCTATAATAAATTAAGGACTCTATTAGGAAATTTAAATAAGGTTTGTTAGAACTACTATGTTAAGATATTTCCCCTGACTCAATTTGTCAAAAATGATTTAGTACTTGATCCTTCAACTTGCTGTAAAAGCTAATTACAGATCTCCTCTCTTTAATATCTAAATCTGGTCTCCTTATCTAATATTTGTGATCTATCCTTCACTGCTAGGTTGTTCTATCTGATCTCCTTTCAGACTTAGCCTTCCTTTGCTCTATACTTAGCGGCTTGTTTTCTCATTTGCTTTAAATCATAATCATACTTCTTATCTTAGGGTTAGAACTCTTCTTAAATAGATAATCATAGAAAGTTCTCAATCTTAATCAACGATCCATATTTCATCATTTTGCCATTTTACCTTCTAATTTTCTAATTGGTTAATCTTCTTTTCTTGAGATTAATGTCTTCTAAAAAAATGTGTAATCTTATCCTTAATTGTCTCTATAATCTTTAAATGTCATTTTGAAGTCAAATAAAATGATTTACATAAGTGTTTGTTCCATTACAAACTCATATGTCAAAATTGGTTTACTCGGCACTTGAATGTTCTGACACTTGATCATAACTAACATTCATGTTGTCACTCAGCTTCTATATTCTTGACATTAACTAACTTTTCCAAATGCTAATCTCTCTTGTGCTACTCCACATGTATGCTAACTCAGTCTCTCCTGGGGTGCTTGGCAACCTTTAACTTGCTCAACATATGATAAAATATAAATAAGATCTCTATGGTTCAGCCTTTCTTGGATGGCTTGGTTGTAGTGATGAATGTCTAACGCTGCCTTGGAAATGACTAAAGGTAAGAAACTAATAGGAAAATTGGGCTTTAATATCAACAACCTCCCCCTTTGACATTAGTGGCAAAAATACTTTATCATGACCTAACTATCCATACAAAAATAATGCTCCCCCTGGGACTATAATAGAGTCTTCAAAAATTAATCTCTTCTGTAAAATATATACACGTATGTAAAATTTGATGCTGTATCATTGGATAATTTTAAAAAATTTGTCTCCCCCTTTTGTGTAATCTTCTCTCTTGTTCAAATATTTCCCCTTTTGATGTATGTCATGAAAATATTTCTACCTTGTTTTTGGTACTTATGGCTTGGGATTTGTAGGGGTTAGCTTGTATTTATCCAAAAATGTTTGATGACTTGCCAAAAATTCTTCAAGTCCTTTATTCCATCTGTCTCTTGCTGATTCCATGACTTGAATATGAATCTCTAGCTAGGCAGCTAGATCAATTAAGCTATCTATTATTGAAAGATGTGTATCTTTCTTTGTTAAATTCTAAGCTATAGATAATTCCTTTTGAATTATCTCCAAATGGGGCAGTAGCATGAATTGAATTGAAATCAATTTTTTCCTTATGCCACTATCTTTAGGCTTTAAATTAGCTAATATTTGTTGATAAAATATCAATTATTATATGAAGGTGAGCTTGAACTTGCATTCTTACTCAATGAAATTTTACATGCCTTCATATTTGCCTATATCAAATCAATAGAATGTTGATTCTCCAATGAGAAGAAATCAACATAAAAAAATTTCATGTACAAAGAATGAATGACCTTTAAATTTCATTCCAACTGAGTGGTAAGGTTAGAAAGCTCAACCTTCCTAATTGCAAGTTTTTTTGAGACTTTGTGCTTAGATTTCTTCTCAGACCATCTCATCAATTTATCATTGGTCTCTATATCTTCTGTCTGAACTATATCAACTATATACACTAACTGATCCAAAATTGGATGTTGCACATTAACATAAGAAATTTCAAATGAATCAATAAAAATGTCCTTTATATTTTGTAATACCCATTTCTTTTTTGTGTTCTCTTCTCAACTGCTCTTGCTTTGTGTTGTGACTTAGAAAGGTTTGCAATTCTTCCATCTATTTTGATGTCATATTATTTAAGTCATACATAGGTAATGTGATGACTTCATCTAAACTTATTGTTTCCTCTTTTGTATCATCTTGTTGTGCCATCATCTGCTATTGAGGGGTTCTATCACTAGGTAGTGATATCTATAGTTATTTTCCTATTGCACTCGATCCAGGTATCTTCTCCTATTAAGTTGATATAACCTATTGGATATGTGTAATAGTTAAGGTCTCTATTGGGATGAGACTCAACTCTTGTATAAGAGCTTGAACAATCTCTTGTTCTTTAGGTTTCTCTATCTTTTCCATCTCTTTCTCTTCTATTTAGCCCACTATGACATGAGTAAATTGTGGAAACATAATGATGGCCTTGACCATTGCTCGACACTCATGTTAGAAACCATTGCAACTAATGTAACATTAAAACCTTCAGTACTTTCACTCTCAATCTTTGGATAGTCTTAAATTTGTAATAACACTAGACTAACTCTTGGAAGAAAGGTATCTAATGTAGAGTTTTTCATATCTTCCTCAACCAATACATTTTGATTATGTGGGGATGAATCAAGAATGTCCTCAATTGTGATAATATCTTATTGTTCACACCCTTTTACCAATTGTCTTATTTCTTTTGCAAGTTTTGTAACTTCTTCTATATCCTCCTCCTCTTCTTTTACATTTTCACCTCTTTCTTCTTCTTCCTTATCTTTGTCAGCTGATGGAATAAGCAATCCAAATGCTCTCTCACTCAACTTCATGATCTTTATTCATCAAAATTTTTTAAGCCCTCTCCTTAGGCATAATTTTTTTTAGAAAATATTTTAGGGCTATAGACATGTGTCTTCCCTAAATCTGGCATTGTCTATGCTAAGGTGGTCTCCCTGATCTGTCTTTCAATGGATAATGCCCACTTCAACTTAGCATCAACTTTATTATATAAATTCTTAGGAATTCCTTGACCTAACTCTATAGGTGTAGATTTGAACTGTATCGCCATATCAATCATAGCCTTTTCAATCTTTTCTTGATCTTCTTTATTTAAAGAATCAAAATTTATTGTCTTTAATGTTGCTATACTAGTTGATTCTTTCATCATTTCACATACCTGGTCAATAGTCATTAGAGGTGGTCTAGTTACAATATGAAGTTTTCTCAAATCAACAAACTCTGTTTCTTCATCATCTTCCTCCTTTTCCTATCTATCTTGGGAACTTTTGTTTCTAATGTCATTCTACTCTTGGCTATGTCATATGTACCAAATGACTTGGCATTCATATCAATCTCTTCACATAATAGTAAAATTACCACCACTATAACTTCATTAACATTTATTTCATATTGCATCAGCCTTAGCTGTGTAACCCTGAATATTAATGCCTGTGCATAGATACAAGCTATATCTACCATAAAGCATATATCATAAAAATAATTGTCTACAACTGACTTAGGTATCCTTATTTAGTTCTTCATCTTGTTCATGAATTCCTCAAAATAATTATCTATTATGGATTAACAATTTTCTCCCAATTAACTAATCAAATAATTTATCTATTCTATTGCCACTCCACTTCTAATCCATGCTATGGTTCCTATGTACATAAAAGAATATATAGACAAGTAGGGAACCAAACTTACAAGATGCATTCTTCACTTTCTCTATTACTCCAATTTTTTTGAAAATTGTTGTAGTTGCATCTTAGAAATATTATAACTATGATCTTTCTTCACAATTTTTTATCCCAAGTCCATTACAATGCAAGGCACACTATTTGGTTAGTTCAACTGATAGAACTTGTGTGCATCACACATACTACAAACTCAATGAATTGGTCTTCGATCCCATCGATCAACTTTCCACGACCATTCCACTTTACCTTCATTTTCTACTCAACATCATCCCTCATGACACTTCTCATTGTATTAGGTCTATCCAAAATAGGATAACTAGTAACCTAGAATATGGTATCCTTGCTAATCTTAATTGCCCCTCCTTCTAACCAAATCTTCATGTGAGTACTCTTCTCAACATGATCTTTATCCATTCAACTTTGGGAACTTTAGAAAAGGCTAGGACATGGGTCATCCCTTTCTTGGCAAAAAATTGGTGTTTGTCCTTCGACACTCCATTATTACACAATTTCTCATATGCTGCACGATGTTCATAATCTCCAATTTCTCCCACTTTATACATATAGAATGATCTTACATCGTGAATCATCAATACCCTTGGTGGAATTGACATTAGGGCACCAAATTCATCACTAGTCAATGAAATGTTCAGATATTCCTTGAAATTTGGTGGAGAACACTGGTCGTTCCTCACAATTTGTGCATTTCTTTCCTTCAACATTTCCTTCATAGACATAGATGTAAATGATGCCATTTCCGAACTAGGGTTTTGAACAAAT